>BMAV01021892.1:0-167950 GCA_019973955.1 Trichonephila inaurata madagascariensis | reverse complement strand
AAAAGCACGTACCATGTAATCGAGGGTATTTGGTGACATGGGTATCGAACCCAGGCCTTTTGCTCTGGAGTCCGATGCTCTGACCACTAGGCTACCCATGGTCCACTCATTTTATTATAAAACATGTATATGAAAAAGCATTTAATTATTCTTTATAAGTTTAGTTTAGTTAACTAGAAAGCTTTTTCAACTAGCTATTACGTAGAATGCATTAAAGTGTACACTGATACAAATATCTTACTATAAAGAATGATAATGTTTAATGTTTATTTCTATTAAAATGCTATAAAACATATTACATGTTGTAGAAAGAGATGTACGGCAACAGACTTAAAAACGTTTCAAGTCAAAGCATGGGGTGGTTGACCCACTGTGAACGAAAAACGACCCTCTTTCGAGACAACAAACGAACTTCCCCTTTCGGGTCTATTACAACAGACTTTTGTTATATTAGCGCTGCTGGCGAAACTGAACTCGTCAACACAATTTGAGTATAATTTCTATTACTAGGACTGCTGCTACAAAAGGTATAAAATTGAAGTTCTGATATTTTTCTCTCTACTACTAAACAAAAATCATGAAATAAATGTTTAATAATTTAAATTCCCAAAAAATAGAACTCATTTAAATTAAATTCAATTGATATTTTGATACATTTAATTGGATTATTAGTTGTTTTTCTGCAAAACAGTTCTTGGGGTTAATTCTTGGTTTTAGAAAAGCTTACATCTAGACTTTTACAATCTTTAATAACATAGTGCAGGTTTATTTTAATCAAATTTCTGAAATATGCAAATAATTGAAGCTGGTTTACGTAAATCTATGGAAGCAAAAATATATTTTCAGAATTATATTTTTCTGCATTTGTAGTTAATTGTTATATATATATATTTCAAGTACAAATAAATAAATCATTGATACAATCTTGTTAAAACTGACACACATTTACCTCTTGTATAAAATATATTTCTGCGTTTATAAGTTTTCCTACAAATGATTGATGTGTATCTTCTTTTCAATTCCTCTGATCTAAGAGGAAAAGATAACAGAGAAAAGAGTTCCAGATACGATGTAAGAGGAACATTACAGTTAATAGGTAGTGATAAAATTGTAATTACTTACTAACAAAATGCTTGTATAAGTTGAAAAGATGAGGCTTTAGAACTTATTTCTCTCATTTACATTACCCATTAGACGCTCAGAAACTTTTCTTTTAAAGCAAGAAGTATTTGACTTATTCATGCAGCATGAAAAGTCTGATACTTATTACATTAGTGTTTTGATTGTACGAGACGAGTCCGGAAACTAAACACCTTTTCGTTTTACAGTAACCGCTGTACTAGTATCACAGTACAACGCTTGCGCACACAAATATCTGGTTGATTGTCAGTTCAATGGAGCTATTACAGCCGGCTGGTGTTGTTTTTACATGTTTTAGTGAGCGTTCAAAAGGTTTAGAGATTGCATCTCACCGACTGTGAAGTGTATTCTGTAATCCAATTTTTAAACCCATGGTATGTTAAAATAATTGAAATTCACTAACAACTTGTAGGAGTTTATAGTGAAAATGGAATGAGTGATGGAATGGTGGGAAAGTGGTTTCTACAATTCAATGATGGGTGCACCAATGTTCAGAACGAAGCACGGGGTGGGCGTTCTTCTGTTGTTAATGATTGTTGGGTTGACAAAGTGAACGCGAAAACTCGTGAAAACAGACAGTTAACACAAAGATTTCCTTATGATAAGTTTCCACAAACCACACACTATTCAGCAGTGCCTCTCTTCACTAGTGGCATCTTTATTTGAAGAGGGAATCGACAAGTTTATTCCCCAATTGACAAAAGCCAGAACACTGGTAGTAACTATGCAGAAAAATAGTTTGCGACATTCTCTTTCATGTAAAAATACATTTCGCTTAGAAAAAAAAAATTTTTATGCAATTTTTTTCCAAAATGGTACTTGATTTCCGGGAGACGCCCCTTATTAATTTTGATTAATTTTAACTTTTTTTCTGTTGAAAAGCCAAACTGCAAATTTAATACAGACATAGGGGCAAAAACTATTTTTAAATTTTTTATCATTCTAGTTCCCAGTTTCGGAAAATATCATTTCAATACTTATCCTTGTTTGATTTTTATGCATAAATTTGAAACTAGTAGCTTTTAAAATATATGCCTAAAAAATAAAAAAAAAATGCCTAATGGATTCTGAAATAAAGAAATAATTTAGATGGCATAATAGCATATTTAAGTTTAGTAAAAAGTTAGAATTATAAACATTTCTTGAAAAATATTTTTTCAATACATCGTGCATTTTATTACTAACAATGACTATGTTTACTATATATCAAATACTTTTACTCAGTTAATTAATTAACAATTTCAAATTTGTCATTGACATTTTCCTGCTTCAATTAAATTCATAAATTAAAAAAAAAGCTTTTAAATATGCTTGACATTTATTTAGCGAATATTTTACGTTTCGATTTAAAGTAGAAACATACAAGAATTGATTCCACACATTTTTATTCTATAAATTCATCACAATGTTGAATATTTATTTTATAAAATTGCACACCGTGCCTTTTATTAAAGGAATGTAGCATCAATATTTTGAAATGAGAGTAAATAAATTTATAAATAAGCTTAAATATATTAGTTTAGTTAATTGGTCTGAACCATGACGGCCAAGTGATAAAACAAAAACGGGTCTTCTATTGATCTCAAAATGGATATTAAAAATTAATTGTACATGTTACTCCATTAGTAAAATTTCAAATTTTATAATTGGGTAAAAATGTTTAAATGTTATGAAAAAAAAATTCACCAAAGACATTTTAGAATTATTAAAAAAATTTATTTTAAATATTTACTTTTAAATAAAATGCATCGTGTATATTATTTGTGTAAATATTGTTGATAATTTAAGCGAAAGTTTCTGCAAAGATAAGAAGTTGGCAACAAAAAAGTCTCTGAACTGATTAACTCGAAACACATGATTGTTTTTATCGTGTGAGTATGACAACACATGAGTTTTTGAACTGATTGGCTAGAAACATGTGGTCGCTATTATCATGTGACTGTGATGCTACATAAATTGAACAGATTTGCTTTGTCAAATCCGATTTATTTGAGTGACATTTAATATTTTGTTCATTCCTATATTATGTTCAAAATATTTAGTTTCGTATATTCAAACTTTCGAACAAAGACAAAGCAATACCCACAAAACTGTTTTAAACCAACCACACACACAATATATTTTTATTCAATCATTTATATAAAGCAGCTTTAGGCTACGTTTTTGAATAAAGTCGTGTTTACTTTTTAAAAGAATGATATAAAGGAATGCACTATATCCTATGTCGTACACATAGCTTCATGCATGACTGAAAAAGGCAGGAAGTAATCCGTAAGGAATTTTCTGACATTGGTTTTCTCTAAACAAGATTTAGTTTATTTGTTTTGTTTTTTCCACATGATGAAAGGATTTTGAACTTGATTAATTTTGGTACAAACATATACATTTTTAAAAACAGATTTTTTACAATTAACAAAAAAAACATGCTTTAATTTATTTTAAGCTATAGAAATTGAGTTTAAAGCAGATAAGAGGGGGAAGTAAAGTAAATTTAGCATGGCTTTTTCTGTGTAGTATAGAATTCAGTTATTATAAGCATTTTTTTTTTTATAAATACGACACATATTCTTTGATTTTAAAGATAATTTTCAGTTCTATTAATGTACATTTCTCAAATATCCCCATATCTATTACAGATATCTAAAGTAATATACTAAATGAAAAATTAAATGGGATATACATATCAATAGGAAATCAAATAAATAATGTGCTCAGTATAGCAAACTATTTAAGTAACTATATAAATATCCACAACTGTACATTATATATATATATATATATATATATATATATATATATAATTATACATGTAACTATGCAGAAAACAATAGATGCATACATATTATTAGAGACAAAAGTATCCATATAACTATATGTTACATTAACACAAATCAGTCATAATTGTCAACCACAGAAATTTGATTTCTTAAAATTATATAATGATCTTATTTCAAACCCGAATGCGAAATGGAAAGTAGATTTTAATAAAAACGCCAAATTATTCTTGATTAAGTGATATTTTTCAACCATGGATAATTTAAAATGATTTTTCTAAAAATGTTTTAACAAGAGAAAAATATAAAATGGAAAACATTTATTTATAATAAAATTGAACAATTTTAGATTGTGAATTACATTTAATAAAAATCCTAATGTTTTTTACATAGACTCTAAGTTATTAAATACCTCTAAGTATCATGACATAGGTACTGATTGAATTTTATTTCAGAATTTAAAATCCTACCTATACGGAAAAAGATGTTCTCTGGTATGTTAATGAAAGGAAAAAAATCGGAAGTAAAATTCATTGATATAAGTACTGCCACACACACAAAGAGTTTGAAGTTTAGTTATTGAGTTGTTTTTTATGGTAAAACAAAGCAACTTATCTCAAAGTTGAAAGGAAATTTAGTACGTTTCAACATTTTTTGCGATAAGAGGATACATACTAAGTAGTAACAAGAAAGAAGAAAAAAACATCAGGTATGTATACCAGCTTCTTTAGTATGCAATTTTGAAGGAAAAAAAAACTGCAGTCGAAATTACAGTGCACGGTAAGGGGGAAGACCGAGAAAAGCTTGGATTTTACGGACTCAACGGAGCTGGGAGAGAGAGTTGGAATGTTATTATGAAATGTTATAATCTTGCATTGTACTACTCACTAACCATTAATCATCATTAGCCATTACTCATCACATTTGATTATTTATATTGCAGAAAACATTTATTTCGAGTCTAACTTGTAAATGAAGTTAAGGTTTTTTCCTATTTGTTTTTAAGGGGACTTGATACGATTTAAGCAAAAACATAATTTTAAGGATTTTCAAGATTTTTTTCTGTTGTTTCCTATGTGTGTACACTGTGTAAAACAGATTTTGTGCTTAAAATTTCATAAAAAGCTAACCATTTAATTTTCTTAAGGAATGAAACTTAAAATTTGTGAAGTGAGTTTAAAAGCTACAAATCCTTCAAAAATTGACGTACGCGCATGGAATGTGTGATTTACAAGTACATCAAACTACATATAATAAACATCGGTATGGATTTTGTCATAGCATGCTTGGTATTCGCACAATACTTCTTTTTATGAATAATTTTAAAAAACATAAGTATTGCTTTAGATTCAAAAATGCGTACCAACTTTTGTTACATACACTTTAGCAATAGGTAAAAAAATCAAAGCATTAGCCACAATAGTAAAAAAAGCCTTAGAACTTCAAATGAAGACATGTTAGTTATTTTATCTTTCTGAGATAAATCAGTTTAAAATTTTGATTTGCCATATAAATGTGAACAAAAATGAACGTAAAAATTCTCATAATTCTGCGTTTTTTAAGTTTACAGCTTTCAAATTTTTGTGTGTGAGGTTATAGAAAATTATATAAGGATAATTTAATTTAGGCTAAGAAGAAATTAGATTTAATTTTTTGACCGATTTTTTCAATTTAATCGTATGTGTTTTCTTAATAATTCAACCCCTTGGCGGCAGTAAATTTTTTAATTAATCTCCAAGTCACGTCCTATCTCCAGACATGCTTTTTCGTATACTTAAGTTTCAATTGATAATAATTATTTTCCCCTCCTCATAACCGTGAATCACCATAATAAACTTCACCACGTATACTTCAATGGTGATTGCTGAATCTATGATTTGAAATACCTAAAAATATGTTCAATAGTAAACTATCTTCTGAACGTATGTACATAGCTATCCTGAAAATAGGTAAGCTGGGGATCTGAGAGAAATATTGAATTTGAAAATCATTGAAAGTAAGAAATAATTAAAATGTATCTGCATCAGTGATTCTCAAACTGTGAGGCACGTCCCCCTAGGGGAGCGTGATAAACCTAGGAGAGTGGTGTGAGCATATTGAAAAGTCGAAAACAAAAGATTTTAAAAAATTATTAATTTACTGAACATAAACAAACAGAATACATTCCGACATAATGAAAAATAAAATACACATTTACACTGATGTAACGCACTTAAAAATGTATAAGTACTGCACAATGTATTTTATAATTAATTTAACTATATTAAGTTAAGCACAAGTTTAATAATTACCAGTTTTCCCGTGGGCTTATTATATGTAAAATTACATACAAATCAACAGTTATATTGATAATTTGTACAGCTTATAATTAATATCTTAAATGCCGATTCAATGTTTTGCGATTCGCTTCCGAATGCCACTGTTTTCCACGTAGGCGAGCATATGTGATGTATGGGGGTGGGAGGAAGAAATAAGGAAATTCTCTGAAATAAGTGAATTCTTCACAATCACTGTCAGGGTACATTTGTTACATTGCAAAGCTTTAGGAATAATTTTATGGATAGCATTGCACAGAAAATGTCGTATTTCGAAAAGACATATACGCCCGGGAAATTTACGAACTGGCTAAGAAAGACGTTTATATACGCCGGTGGTGTAGAGGTTAAAGTTGTATTGTAGCTTTAGACTCAAAGTATAGTATTATCGTTTTCAAACATTATTATTGTATGGAGGGGGTGCGATGAAAATTGTGATTGAATATTTGGTCACAAGAATTAAAAGTTTGAGAAACACAGATCTATATTTGTTAGGGTACATTTGGCTTACATTTCACGATAATGAGTACAAAAACTGCATTTATTGATTTCAAATATAATAATATGGAACCTCTAAAGCAGCGGTAATCAGCCCTTTTCCCGTCGTGCCGCAAACACACGATAGGTATTTAACGCGGGCCGCTTACACATGACATTTACTTCATGCGGACCGCATCCACATAGCAGTTATTTCATGTAGGCCGCAAAATGCCGATATTGGAAAAAATACTTTATAAACCAAAGCAACATTGACAAACAAAATTGATCAAAATATTAAAACTCTTATTTTTGGCTTTTATTTTTATACTATATTAACTTTTCTAACAAAACACAAATATTTATTTTTATGAAATTTTACTGGGTTATGGGATACATACTATTTTCTTTCCATCTATGACCAATCTTATTCTTTACATTCTACTATTAAAAAAAAATTGATAACAAACTTGATAAATTTAATTGCTTGATGGGTAGAATTTCCCGCTAAATTTTTAGTACATTGTGCTCCGATAATAGAACTTCTTACAGCAATGGGCGATGAACGGGACATTAAAAAAAAAGCTGTCGGGCCACATGTAGGCCGCACGTTGAGTATCACTGGTCTAAAGTATATGCACCAATCCCTTTCAATGGAGTACATGTGTATTTTGTTTTAAATTTTAAGAAACAGTAGGAACATTTAATATCTTAAATACAGACTATGAATAATAAATACTTCACGCAACTTTAACACCAACCAGATTAGAAATAAACTAAAATGCATTAAACACAGTTAAAGGATCACTAACATTCGAAAGTTCGAATCTTTTACAAATGGGGGAATCCATACATTAACATTAAGCTTGAATCATTATTCAATTCTTACCCAAATTATCAGACTGCCACTGTCGGGCGCAAACGAAAATTAAGCAGGAAAAGACGAAGTTTAATGTTAAAAGAGTTTGCATTGTATGAATAATCCTGGAAAATATGTGGTCTCCTAGAAGTATCGAGTCATAATGACTGTCGTTAAAAGCTCATTACAACTACCATTAATTTCCTATTTACGAATGTAAATAGCACTCCATACATATGTATCCAGCTTTTCCCTACTACTACTACTACTCCCATTGCAAGGTCATAAGCACCCGATAGTCTGTGAACTACAGATATTTAAATATTGTAGTTAAAAGTAACTCAATATCGATTTTTAGCTCCATTAACAAAGTATTCATCAGTTAGATGTCTGATAGCTAGGAGCAGATGACATATTTGATCTGTCATTGATTAGAACCGGGTGCCCAATCCTTTTTCGAAAGAGTGTCAATATTTGTAAATATATGTATAGTATTATGAAATAAAAGTGAAGAAGTACTAGAACCTACAGTGCTAAAGAAGGAAGAATTTGGAATTCACCAGACGCAACAAATGTAGACACAAAAAAGTCTTGGGACTAAACTGGAGAACTATTATGATTTGTCTAAAGCTGTCACTGAATTAGGCCAGCGATTTAGGGTTACAATGCTTTATGGATCCAACCTTCCCCGTACAGCAGAAATTTTCAACATAATAGGAACTTATATATATATATATATACATATATATATATATGCGTGCCATTTCCATCATTTCCAACAAGCAAAAAGGGTGAAAAATAAATGTGTGTTACTAGTATGCTTATTATGGGATTTTTACGCAAATAGCATATTTTTAATGCAAGCTTAAGGGAGGAAAAATTTAAAAATAATATAATATAATAAATAAGGCAAAGTACAAATTCAGGTTTTAATGTTAATAAGCATTTTACAGGTTCAAATAATTTAAGTATAAAATAAACATGACTTGAGTGTAATAAATGTGAAAAAAAATGAGTAACTTGAAATGTTTAATTCTATACAATTATTCAACAGTCAGTACTTAATGTGGCTTTTTAATTTGTAGTTTTTTGTTTGTTTTTGTTTTTCATCTGTATTAGGATTAGTTGAAGATGCTAACAGGCTGTTTTAAGTGCATATCAGCTAGTTTTGAGCTCTATTTTGATTTTATGTTCATTATAGAAAACATTTATTCACACATATGTTGGTAGAAGTTTTGAGGGCTTTTTTAATTTTTAGTTTTTATTTTATTTATTTATTTATTTTTTATTTAAGGCATTTGCAGTTCAGTAAAATTCAAAAACAACAAAAAAAAATGTTATTTATTTTTAAAGTTTTTAGTTTTTTAATAAGTCTTCGAGTGTCATTGTTAACACTACACCTTGCCACACTGTGGCGCACGGCCAGGTGTTGGTCACCCCTGGATTAGAGTGACATTTCTTAATACATAAACATATTTATATAACAAAATTCTGTGACTTTTTTCCTTTTTTTTTGATAAATATTTTTCGTGGGAAGAAAAAACAAAGTCAAGGGAAACCGAATGATCAGGAAAGAAATAGTTTATATATCATATTTGTATCAGTTATAAAGTAATCTCTTCATAAAAAATGTTGATTTATAAATTAAATTTATAACTTGCAAATTTGATTTGCTTAGATTTATATGCCATAAGTTGTAAAGAAAAACTTATTTTAGCCCTTTCCACATATCTTTTGCTTGAATATATTATAATAAATTCTATTTTTCATTGGGAGAACAACAATATTATTCTTAATTCCTGAATGCACAACGCAAAATTTTTCATTCGGTAATTTAATATTTTACTGTTCAAATATAGCACCTTGAAAAAAAAAACAATTTTGCAAACTTATAATGACATTTAAAAACCCTAATAAGAACAAAACTATCAAAATTCCAAAAACGCAATTGATTTTAATAATCATAAAATCCTTAGAAGTAATATTTTACATTTTATGAAGAAGTATAATTGTACATTTTTTTAACCTATATCTGGACAAAAATGTGCGTAGTTATTTAATAAGAGATAAGAACGCCATAAATTTAAAATAAAAATCTGCTTTAAATTTATATTTTATTATAAAGTTACATTTTATTTTAATTTGAATTTACTGTCTCATTTCAGTTAACAGAAAATAAACCACAAGTCACAATTTTATTTTGCAAAAATTAAGTTAAGTAAAATAATGTTTCTCTCAAATCAAGAGTTAAACATTCAATAAGTATCAAAAGAAACAAATTTCAATTTTCAAATGACCATCGAATAATTCCAGTACAAAGTTTCTCAACCAGGAAAAACGTGCACAAGAATATTTGAAGCAGAGTATTGGGGAGATCCATAAGATGAATGGACGGATACAAGATAAAGTTTTAAATAAATCAATTAGAATTATAAAATAAATCAATAGAGTGTAAAAGTTCATAAAAACTCTTTGTTAGAAAATATTCATGTTTCCTGGAACCGTATTTTGTTAGAGAAAAAAAATATGTCTATAGAAATTTCCGGAAAAAATTGTTAGTTATTTGAGCTCAAAGTAATCAGGAAATATATACTCCATCAGAAGAAGTCATTTCATTCTATTTCTAATAATCTATATTATTGTGGTAAAATTTATTGCTCTTGTTATTAAACATGATACTTCTCAAGAATAATAATGATCTACAATAACGGTGGAATCTGAGATAAGAAGAGAAGACAGGTGTGTGTATGTGTGTGTGTGTTTGTGTGCGTGGGAATTTCATTCAAAAAATTAAGTTAAAAAATGGTTTTTTTAAAAAAAATTATTTTACAATAAAGATAATGCAAAGCGGTAAGCTTAGGCTTACACAAAAATCACAGACTTGACGTAATAATACAGTCTTGCTAATATTGCCAGTTGCAATGCGTTCGAAATTCCCAATTGTTTGGAGAACATATCGGGCAATAATATTTGATGATTAAAACTAATAGGATTATAATTTTAGGAGGCCGATTCGAGAAGAAGAGCTCCGAAAACCGAGGCCTAAGCCTCTTTGTCTCTAAATAGGACTTAGGACTACACAAAAAACTGGAAGTTAAAATAGGCTTTATGCTGCTAATTAAAAAACCATTACAGAAATCAAAATTGATGATTACCACTGAATTGCTAAACGTGAAACATTATACCAATTCCATTAGATAATGTTAAAAACATGTCTCTGCAGAAATATTATCTCAAAATCCATATTTCACACAGAAGGTCACAAAATTCAATTATCAAATTCTTTCTCTTTTTTTTAAAAAGTGCAACATTCAGATACTCTTAATTTAGTATTTTGTTATTCTTCTTGCACGGATAAAATTAATCATGTTCCTCAGAAAAAGAGTAAATATCCTACAAAAAAAGTTAATCAATTCGTATTTACTCTGAAGGGCGGGTATTATTACATGCCCTTGGGACATTAATTGTTAGAGTGAGAAATGTCACTTGAATAAACATGAAAAAGTTTGTTTGACTAGTAGTACACACACACGAAGAGCAAGCGAAAACGGAAAAGTAGTTTTTTCTGCCCATTTTCATTAAATCCTGGCTTGATATAATGTTAAGCAAATAAAAATTGTCTTGAAAAATAAAAAGTATTGTTTCATTTTTATCAGCAAACTCTCACCACGTTCTGTAAAATGAAAATTCAACTTTTTTAAATATTCCTTTTCTGACTATTTGCCTACAAATGACCGCACATGGCACGTATTTCCCTCTAGTATTTAGATTTGATTTTGTTTTGCTTAAACAAATTCAAACGTTAATACTAGATGGAAATTCGTGCCCTGTGTAGGAAAGAAAAGTACTACCATTTGATGTTTATATATAATTTATCCCCAAGAGTCATGAACTACACTTCTCAATAAAATATAAGTGAGCTAATAGAAATGTTTAAAATATATTATAAGACAAGGTGTAATAAATGATAACGTAGCTAAATTTTAATTCATTTTTAACAACAATACGAAAAAGGTATTCCTTTTTAATTATACATCGGATATAGAATAAATAAAATTGTTGTATACATTAAATGGAATGTGAGTTAGTGTTTATTAATATCACACAAAAAGTACAATGTCTATTGCCGGCAGAATTCAAAATTTTGAACCACGGTCAAATGACAAAGATGGCACCTAAGTTCGCATCAAATTCTCCCAACTTCCACACCATGTCAGATTTCACGTACACAAGCCATTTTATCCAGCGGATATTTTCTAGCACTATAGCGCAAACTTATGGCACTCTAACTACATGTTTGTTGTCATGGTCACTAGGCTACCCATGTCACTTACATTAAATTAAATCAGAAAATTATAGAAATTGATGTGGAAATTAAAAGAGCGATACCAGATGCAAATTTTCTGAATTATCCAATAATATTGCTATTGATAAAACCAGGGCTTCGAACAGCAATTTTTTTCCTTCCAGTTTTCGTTCCGGTTCAATTAAAAAAAATTATATCGGTTCAGTGTCGGTTTTCGTTCCACCCAAAATAGCGGTTTTCGGTTCAGTTCCGAATGAATAATTTTATTTTATGCATATTTTTGTTTGTACTAAAACTACAATTCTATCAAACAAAAAAATGTAATTCTATCAAAATTTAAAAGATTTTTTAGTTGGTATATTCTATGAATTGATACAATTAACCAGCATGAACAATACGAGCGGTGAGCAGAGAACGGTGACCGTTGGCATTGTTATCTATTATCCAGTCGCATTTGACAACTAGGCTTATGATTCTGATTTGTCTATACAAAAATTAATGGATAATCGAATGCTGAGATGCGAAAAATATACCTCAGATGGATATTTTTCTTAAAAATCATCTATGCTTCTAGCTCAGTGATGGCAAACCAGATGCACGCGTGTCATTGATGGCCCGTGATACAATATTTTGGGCACACCACCGATCAAAAAGTTTGTATTTAAGTTCAAAACAACGAGTTCATTTTGAAGTATTACAAGGAAACGCGGGTGATCGGTCGTGGGGTGTACATTCGTTTGTAATTGTCTTAATTATGTCGTGGACTACAATTGCTAATGATGCAAAATTTGATTACGCATAGCATAATCAGTTTCGTTGACACTACTGTATTTTAAAATTTATTTGTGTTTTTTACGATTTTTAATTGTTATTTAACAAGGTTAGTTTAGAGGAATAACAAAAAAAAATCCAAGAAAGTAAGTGTAACAGAGAATTTCAAACTTGGTGGACCGAGGGGGCATAGTTGGTAAATTCTACAGAACGAGCTGTATGTTATTTTCTGAAACAATGGTGTGCAGGATATTGTCTGCAAAATGGCATTGTGAAACAAATCACAAATGCTTTCGTCAAAAAGTGAGCCACAGCAAAATTAATTAATTGCTTAGAAAACCATTTGGCAGATGACTCCAATTCGGCATGCATTCTGTTAGATGTTACAGTCATCTTACCAGGAGCGTAGCTACCACCATATCGGCGGCCGTATCCATGACAATAAGCTCCAACAAGCGCAAGCAAAAAATTGCAAAAAATTAAGAGGCCACGTAATAGAGCCCCCAATGAATTTTGATTCAGGTCCCACAAAAGACTATCTACGCCAGAGCATATTACAAACCTAAGTTATTTGTCGTATAGTTTGAAACAACAGAAAACACACTAATGTTACTTAAATTTGAACTACACGTATACTTAAAACATTTACATATATTTCAAAATGTATTGTTTCGTAGTAAATAAAGAGTTTTAAGTAGTTCATATTCAGTTTTTTATTATTTTCCCAATAATCACAAGTCAAAATTATTTGGCAGCACGTCAATACCTCATTAAACTTTTTTTTAGAAAAAATGGCACGCTGTTCCATAAAGGTTCGCCACCCTTGTTCTAGTTCATTCAACTGATTTAAATCTGCCTTCTCAAGTAGTTTCTTGCAAAAATTAAACAGAAAAGTACTAGTGAACATTAACCCTCCAAGCGGTCTGCACGTAAAATTCCGCCATTCCAGAGATGTTTATCTGCCTTCAAGCAAGATTCCCAAAAGCGGCCGAGCCGCATTCTTAAAAATACGGCTCAACCGCTTTTGAGAACCCCACCTGAAAAGCAAAAAAATATGTGCGGTGCATTTTTGAAGCATCTCCAGCATGGCAAGACTAAGTGCAGACCGCTTAGAGGGTTAAAACATAAAATTGAGAAGCAATGTACATATAATGATAATTATATGATTGAAATTAATTTAGAAAATATTGATAAAACGGATACACAGTTACAAAATGAGACTGAAGATATCTCGAACCGAAATAAACCAAAATTTTTGTTTCGGTTTTCGTTCCGACAAAAATAACGTTTATTTCCTGTTTTCGGTTCAGTTCCAGTTCGAAACCCTAGATAAAGCATCACTTATTTTCTATTTAATGTTCTTATTGTAACAACAAAACAAAGACTTAAAACTTATTTTTTTTTATTTTTTTATTTTATCAAAGCATAATTCCACTTCCAAACAAACTTCCGATGCAGTTTTCTGATTAGATGATACAAAAAACAGTATATGTTACTTATTTCATTTAAAATAAAAAATTTAAAAAAATGTGATTAACTATAAAAAATAGAATAAAATAAGAATAAAACGTAATGCGTTAAAAAAATTAACTATTTCAGTTACTTAAATAATTATTTATATATGTGTGTTTAAAGCTTACGTTTTAGTCATTTTCTTAAAGAGAAAAACCGTAAAAAGAAATTTCCGAGCATAACAAGTGCACTAGTAAATATTTTGTTACATAGTACTTGTTTTGCGTGCGTTTGTATCTTTTCCGATTCTTCTAACTTCAAAAGTTTATCGATCTTTATTTGCTATAGTACATTAGCATATATCCAATTAAGGGAGTTTTTGGTTTTGTAAATATGCACATACTGTGCAAGTAACTTGTTATGAAAATAACTTCCTTTAATAATTTTAGTGGCACAGTCGCAAATGTTTCACTACAAACTAGTTGAGAATTTCTCTTGTAAGGCAACAGCCATTTGTTAGAAATATCTCTTTGTAATTCGTTGCATTTGATTATATTGTTCTGTTTTATTAATTTTACTTCCCAGAAAGCCCTCATCTAGTTCAATGTTTATGCAAATAGGCAGTTACTGAAATGAATTGCATCCTACAGTTTTTCGATATACATGTTCATTAGTAAACTTGCATATTTACTGAATGTTTATATATTTTAAAGATTCAGTAAAGGGTTTGTGTGTGCTATAACTGCATACATTTATATTTACAGTCTCATGTATTATTTTTGCAGAGACCATTTTCCGAGTTTACCACTCTTTCTATTAAGTGTAAGCAGCTTTGGGAAAATATTTATCAAACTGTATACAATACAAATGTTATTGCAATATATTTATAAGTAGTTATTGCAATATATTTTGTGAAGAATAAATATGTTTTCTTAAAATCTTTTGTTAGCTGTATTTATGTATTCATTTACATACATTGTTTTCTATTACTTCTAAGTAATAAATGTTTCTTAAAGTGCCCTTTCACACGAATATATTTGTGCTCATAACAGAAGGAGTAGATATTCGGAAGCTAACTTTTGAATAGAAATGACCTAGGTCCTTCCATATGTAGTCAACTGGTACTCTTGCTTTGTCACTCTTCCTCAAGCTCTCGAAATCAACTTCTCTTTCCTACTAAACTCAACTACTAAAAGGATATTGTATGAAGCTACTCTCTTCACACGTGGCTACTTGTGCATTGAAAACGGAGAAAGCTTTTTATTAATTCTTCATACTAAGTTATTATACAAATAAGTCCTGGTCTTCGTTTCCCGTCAACTTTGTGTAAGCGGTGAAGGTAATTCTCTCCCCGCATCACATTACACGAAATATGACAAAAAGAAGTAAACTGACTCAAAGTTGCCTCATGTGGAAAAGGCCTAAGAGATTTATAAAGCAGAAATTGCGAAAAGTAATTAGACATTTCAATTTTGTATTGAAGTTTATATCTAAAATTGTCTAACCTGCATCTTGTTGGAAAGACTTTTTGTAAAATAGGGAACATGTAAGATAAATTGAATGATGTGCTATTAATTACAGTTAATATGCCTCTAATGAGGATTACTGATGACAGTGAAATATTGATATAAGGAACTCTAGAAAAAATACACTTGACTCGACTAAATATAAACAGAAAAGGAAAATAACTGATTTAAAAGGAATCACAAAGCACATATTAATCCGGAAAAACGTGAACACAATAATCAAGAAAGGCAATACAATAAAAAAACGCATCGTATTGATTTAAATATTAAAAAAGGGCCCTTGTGACTAAAAAGGTTTTTCGTAAATCATAGCATAGAACAATTTCTTTTGTAAATGTGTTCTACATTTCATTATTTTTGGTGTTATTTCTGTAATCTAAGAATATTTTAATGTATTACACTTTCAACCCTTACATTTTAAGTTATTTTGTTTAATTCTTATTATACTTATTAACAATCAGAATTCTAAAAAAAATAAGTTGTTGCTTGAGAAAAATGCATTTGCGATCGTATTTTATACTCTACTATTGAAAAAATGGGAGGGGGATACATACTTCAAAATATATACCCTAATATTTCAACTAAATCACACTACTTGATGTTTATAGATGAATGTGAAAGATTGTTAGTTAAAATACAAAATTTTTACTCTAAAAGACAAATATGTTGAAATGAAAGGGCATAAAAGTCTTGAAGAACATCGTGAATAATAATATACTTTGTCACGCAAAATATTAAACACTTGTAATGTGAAAACATTTCAAAAAAAGTTACCATAAAACTGTAAGAAAGGAAATAAAAAAATTGAGTTTCACAAGTTCTTTCAAAAAGCTAGCGGAAAGTGAAGACAAAGGAAGAAAAACAAGGAACAAGTGACATCAAAAGTGGGAAAGAAAAAAGATTACGATCCTGTAGCTCTGTCGGCAGAGCGGTGAAGACTGAACGACTTTTTTTATGACTATGTCGTTCTGGAACAGGCAACTCTCGCTAAGGGCATTGCTAGTTTCTTGTTTTTGAAAGATGTTTTTTTGCTTTGTCAGCATTTTTGGTTAATGGTTTCCGAATAAAGAAGAATTCGGGATTTAAAGACTATACTAGAACTTCGTTAAACTTTGCAATATCATTTTAACAAGCTTGAAAACCTACAAAAAATTCAAAATCGAAAGACAATACTCGAGATTCGTTAAACTTTACTAAGTCACTAACTTTCTGGAAAATTTGCAAAATAAAAAAATGAATTTTGAATTTATAGATTTCATTAAAGTTTAGAAGAATATTTTCAGAATTTTTCAGATTTGCAGCAAAAATTTTAAAAAATTCAAGTAAAGTTCTAGAGTTTTACTAAACATAACATTTTGATTCAAACTAGATTTTTTTTTAAATTTGATTTCTTTAAAAAGCTAATTTTCTTAGTTAAAAAAATAGAATTTGTGTATAGTTATTGTAAGTATCCACAAACGTTCACAGCCCCTTTCAAAAAATCGAAAAAACTTTTTTTCATAAATTGCTTCCTTAACATATCAAGAATACGGTGGTAAAGTGATTTTTAAAATTAGAGGTCATTATAAGGAAACAGGTGTTAGAAGAGCAGCTGTTCGGAGCGCTAAGTTAAGATTTCCGTTGTTTTAATCAGACTTGAAATTTTAAACGCGTTTTTCAAAACTGCGTTTTTCAAATTTTCCTCCATCATATTTCAAGAACGGTTTGATTGAATGTCTTCAAATTTAAAAGGTAGACACAGTAGGACATACATTCACACTAAATGGACTGCGATCATTCCAAAATTCGAATTATTTATTTTTATAACAAATAAAGAAAAACATGAAATTTATATTACACATTTTTAAAATACATACAAATAATATACAAATAAATAATTGATTTTAAAATACATATAAATAATTGATAAAAAACTTAAAAAGTTCTCCCATTTAACTGGACTTCAAAAAAATTCTTAAGAATGCTTAAAAACAGGCCGATACATGGATGAACACCCTAAAAATAACATACTAAAACGTTATAAATACTTTTTAGGAAAGAACACCAAGAAATATTAATTCTTAAAACCAGCGATAATTTTAAAAATATATTTAAATCTTTCAAAAAATCAAAGTTATAACGGGAATTTTAAAACTGTTTTAAAATTTCCTTAAAGCGACTCAATAAAAAAAAGAAATAGACATAGCAATATATAAAAGAATTAGTAAAATAAACTACATACATTTATTTAGGAAGTAGGTCTTATGAAACTATTCATATTAAGGTATCCGACTACGTTCGGAACCATGATTTAAAAAAAAGCACATAAATAGATACTTTTCATGATATCCAGTGTCACTTAGATTAAAATACGTGTATAAATTCTTTTTAAGAACATTTTGAGAGAAAAAAAAATATTTAAATACAATATTTTGGTAAAAAAGTAACTTAGGATAACCTTTCTTCGAGCGAAATGTTCTCCTTTTATAAAAAAAATGTTTCTAAAATAAAAATATTTTGTGTGTGTGTGTGTGCTTATATAAAGTAAAGACCTCTCCAGAGAGTCTGAACTATTTTTTTTAAGCTCACATTATTTTCAGGGTTACAACTAACTAAAATAATTATCGATGTTTTTTTTCTTAAATTTTCTCCCCTCTGTCGTCATATAAAACATGGATAAACCCACTTCTAAGTTATATATTTCAAAAATTCTCGTTGAGCCTCCGTACAGAGGTCTGAGCTATATACAGGCAAAATATTATTATAATAGGAGCATTTTTCACTAAAGGAGAATAATTTGAAAATGGGTCATTCTATGTTCATTTTTTGTCAAAATATTGTATTTAAATAATTTTTTTATTGTAATGGTACTCTTAAAACAATTTTATATACATTTTCTAATCTAAGTGACACTAAATATCATAAATATTATCCAGTTAAACGCTTTTGCAAAATCATGGTTCCGATCCTAGTCGGATACCTTAATGTTTTATTAAATAAAAACATTTTCTCCTGATGAAATAATTATAAGGAATGTGACATACTTATGATTGTATTATTCAAATAACCGGCCATAATTCAGAACATATTCATACAGTAAAAATTATTTTAGTAAATTTCCTCGAAAATATAAATTTCAGGTTCAAAACGCTTCACAGAAATATAGTTATTCAATTCATCATGATACACCTCGAGATATTTTAATGCCCTCTTTTAGTAGATAAAAAACCCAATACAGCTTTTCAAAGTTATTTATTGTAACTCAGTACCTATGTAACGTAGAAACAAGACATACTTTTCAATATCAAAAGATGGTTCCATAATCAATAAAATAACTATATATATATATATATTTAATTGTCCTAAATCGGCAATGTTTATTTTACTGTAGCATCCATTTTTTATATATATATTTTAAACTCTGTCATATATCCTTCAATGTTTGGTTAGCTTGCAAATTCAATTTTTTTCAGGTGTTTATTGAATATTCTTCTCTATTTGGTAGAGAATTGTTACATTTATATATGTGTATGTGTATGCGTGTGTGTTCTGGAGTGAAATTAGTCAGTCCAGCGTGTTAAAATCTAAATTAGATATTGGCCGAACTAATTAATATATTTCGTAAAAAGTCTTATTGTTATGCAATTGTATTTAACTTTTAAACAATAAAAGTACCGCATATAGTTACAAATAAATTGAAATGGTTGGGAAAAATTTAATAACAAAAAAATACGAATAAATTTATTGTATACTGCAAAAGCTACAGAAAAGTATTTAAATTTTTGTTCCTTGTTATTTTATCTCAAATTTACTTGAGGTTCTATTATAAGCAGCATTGCACACACAATAAAATAAAATAAAATTTAAAAAGATTGCTTAGGCATGGTGAGTTTTAAAAGAAGAGTAAGGTTTTCACAGTACAATATTATATTTCGTTTTACAAATACATTTTACCTAAACGGAAATTAAAAATTCTTACATTTCTATAAAAGTGCTTTTTTAATTCTAATTCAGTTTTTGATTAAAGATGTAGAAATTAAAAATAATTTTCAAATTCACTCCAAAATCGGTAAAATATAAAACGAGATTACAAAATGTAAAAAAAATACATATAACATGTACAAAAATGTCGAAATGTTCTGATATTTGTGTTTTCCCTTTAAATATCTAATGTAATGACTAAAAGAATAAGTAACTTATAAAAGATAGAATGAAGGAAGATTTTACTTTTGAAAGAAATTTCTATTCAAAAATAAGTAAATGAAACACAAGAACTTGCTTTCCTGCTTTTTAAAAATTTCCTAATACTGCATAAATCTCAAAATAATAACAAAGAAAATTTACATTTTGGAAGGATAATAATTAATCTAGATACAAAATACTTTAACTTCACTAGCATAAAATAACAAAGAAAACCCTCCACTTTTTACTACAAACTGCAAAATAATTGTATCATTCTTCTAAGAGCTTTCAAAAATCATAAAAATGTATGTATTTGAGTATAAATTAAAAATAAAATACGATTAAAAACTTAAACGAGAAGAAACTCTAATTCTAAGAAAATGCTAATTAGTATTGAAAGTATTAGTCATTTTTAATTGATCGCAATATATATGCAATTTGTTTCAATGTATTAAATTGCATAAAAAGAGTTTTATGCTAATTTTAAATATCGATATTAGTATAAAAAGATTTTATACTAATCATGCATTTTTCGGCTGCAGCAGGATCAAAAGAAATTTTAAAAAATGAATTAATTAAACATGATGTATTTTTCTTTCACTTTTGTGTCCTTCGAATTAAAGAATTATTACGCATGAATTTTAATTAGATGGTTTAATGGTATTTTTTCTCTTCCTTTTAGCAAATGTTAAAACGGATTATTAAGAATCTATGTAAAATATGAAGATTTTATGAAGGACATGGGGAAAAATATATAAATTCTAAAGTAAATTTTAATTTGTTTGAAATAACTTGCATAGCTATATTAAATGGTTTATTTTTTAAAAAAATTAAATGTCTTTTAGTTAGTTGTAAAGGAATTGAAAGAAACACATGGATGTTGAATCGTTCATGGAAATTAACTAGCATCTGTATCATTTATGCTTTCAACTGAATGCCTTGTTAAAAAAAACTATAATAAAAAGGAATTTTTGATAAAAAGTTTACAAAAGTTCTTAATTTTAACGTTTATTCGATTTTTAACTACAGTTTTCTATTCAATCAGTATATTTATTCTAACGTTAACCAATAAATTAAAAATTTGTTCCACTGTTAAATATTTGAAGTTCAATTCTAAGATAAATGTATATCGCTTCACTTACAAACAAATTGAATACTTTTTTGTGTATACTTTAAGTTAGAAATATGAATTAAAAATGCAATAAAATGAGTTGCAGAATTCACTGAATTTTCTATGGACAAAATAAAAAAAATACAGAAGAATCTCTGTAGTTTATACAGTTTTGAATTCATGTTCTGAAAATTTTTTATACGTTACTGACGGTAAGAGTGATTAATAAAAATATATTAGTTAAAGCCAAGCGTACATTGACAAAAATTCATATTTAATTAGTTCATTAAGTATAATAATACAAAAGCAATAATTCTATATCACAAATGAATAAAGCAGAAATATACCCTTGTAAAAATAATGTTATACAGCGTTTTTTTTTCTATATAATTTTACAAGTTAAATTTCGATACAAATTTTACAAAAATATTATGAGAAATATTTGGATGCCAAACATATTTGGTAAGAGAGTTTAACAGGACACTTTAACATACAAGAAAAAACAGTTAAGGGAATTAACATTCAAAAGTACAATAAAGAAAATATTTCTGTACAACGTACAATGTTTAGGTATACAATAAAATTAATTAACGGGGACATTAGTTCATCTCGATGCTCATGGCTTGACAGCTACACCTTGACTGGCTATTTCTAAGAATATTCAGTAGATGTCACTCTTCTTATGTTGGTTTGTTCCAATTGTTTTAATTGATGATATTAGATTAATTGTTTTAATTTCGTTTCCTAATTAAATCATAATTATATAACTCTAAAAAGGCAATAATACTTTTTTTTTATCATTGAAATAATTAATATTACACACTTAATTCGATTACTTTTATTACTCTAATATTTTTTTCACCAAATACTGTCTCATCTGTTAAACAAAGAGAAAGATTTCAAACTTTCCAAAGAAAATTATAATAAAAAGGGAAAATATTTTAAGCTTTTACACTCTTTCTATCCTTTATAATTATATTATGTTTCTTCAAATTATTTATTATACAATTCTGAATGATTCCTACAACAATAATTAACCCAAGAAGAATAAGCAAATATATTATATTTGAATCAGTTAATCCACTCTAAAAACGTATTGAATTCTCATGCATTTAAACATAATTTTTAACAACTTGAAATTTACACAAAACAAAATTTAATTTATGTTTTTTTTTAAATTTAAACCATCATAAGTTCATCTTTAAACTTTATTTTGCCTTAAAAAATGGGTACGCATGTAAAATAGTTAAATCTGGAAAAAAAAAAGGACCCCAACCTTTTTAACCTTTTTTTTTAGCCCCTTTATAAAAGTGATCATAAATGGTTAAAAAATGAATCACAGCATTTTTGATACACTCATGTTGTGTGTGTGTGTGTGTGTGTGATGTCTTATGTATTCTATAACTCTTAATTAAGATATACAAGGAAACACAGCCGATAGATCAGTATTCTTGTAAAAACTTCATTTCTAACTTTTACCGTTCAAACATTAAAAAATTTATACAGTGTGTTTTGTTGACAGTCAATAATGACAAATTTACTAAGCAGTGTTTCCCAAAGGAGGCGCCCACTCTGGGGCGCGATAACCCTTCGGGGGGGGAGCATATCGAAAATAAAAGGTTAAAAAAAATTAATTTACGGGAAATGAAAAATAAAAATACTTTCTGATATAATAAAAAATACAGATTTACATTGATATGATTTATATATATCATCGGGGTAAAAAAAGGTCATAAAAAATAAAAGATTCTACTTTTGAACGCCATTAGCTTTTCTTTGATCCTATAGCTAAATAAAAATTTTTTTTGTTTGTTTTCGTAATCCTAGGGAAGAGTTTTTTTATTGCGTTTCTTTTAATTTAAAAAATATTATTTTGCTGGCTTTCCAACTTACTGTTATGGTTACCTGCACCCATTTTTTTGGGAAGTTGTAAATTATATAATTTTTGTGGCGTTTTTTTTTCACAATGTGAAAGAGGTTTTTGATGCATGGATAAGCATTTTTAAAATTTTGAAGGTTTAAATTGGCCAAGATTTATTTTATATGAGTATACTGATAATAAAAAAATCGTTAATTTGGGAAACCGTTTATTTGTTCCCAAAGACCTTGACAGAGAATCCTCTAACATGAAAAGTCTTAATGGGAGCTAAAATGAATTGATAACATATCCCCTTTTTTTGGGGAGTGGCAAACTTTTTTTAGAATCTTAAGGTACTTGTTTAGACCGAGTTCCCGGCACGACCACTATTTTTAAAAAATATTTTTTTTGAACATGCTGCATTTCCCCTATGAATAACTTAGGGGTTTTTAATTGTGATTTTTAAACGATTAATTATGGTTTATAAATGTAAATAAAAGCAGAATCTAAAAAGAATTGGGCATCTGTGATCTCTCGGGAAAAGGGAAAATTTTAAGTTGATAAAAACAATGGGAAAACATTTGTTGAAATAATGCATATTAATCATGTTAGCGAAAGTAAATTTGAGAAAAGCAATAAAACATGAAACGAAAGGAAAATTTTCAGTAGCTACATTAAGAACTTTATCAAGAAAATATGAAGCCTAACTGTACCGCAAAATTTAATTTTCACCCTGTCAAAAGACACAAGCAAGAGAAAAGGTTCAACAGGATATTTGTCGATCATAAAAGGATATTAAAATTACAAAAACGTGAACAAAATGTGACAGTTTTGTTTTTGCAAATAGTTTTCCCTTTGTAATGTTAGAAAAAGTGTCTGGGGATTTGTGCCCCTTTATTAAGGTCCCCACATTTGGAAAAATTTTTAAGGTTCAGTTTTATTCGATTTTTTCCCAAATTTTGAAAAGACAAATAAAAAAATTTTGAAATAGGTAAGATATTTTTTTCTTAGTTGCTATTCACTGTTGGATTTTTATTTTGTATATTGAAAATAATTTTTAAAAAAAGGAAATTTGGGTTTTTGGACCTTTAAAAAGTTAGTATTGAATGCACACCTGACCCCGGGGTTTCGCTTTTAAATTTTAAAAAAAAAACACACAATTGTTATTCATTGGGAATTTTATATTTTTTTTATTACTTAACATTTATTCTAAATGAAAAATTTGCGAGGCTTAAAATTACAGTTCATTCACAAAACCGTTTATAATATGAGTATTCATTTTAATAAATCATTTTTTCATTTTGTATAAAATTGTCATGCACTTTTTTACTTCCCCCTTACAATTAAGCTTTTTATATCAAGAATAATATATTATCATTTTTAAAAAAAAAACTCGTGTTAAGAGGTTCCCGGGACTTCCCGCCAGTATAAGAACAAGTTTAAAAAATTATCAGTGACTTCCCTGGGCTTTTCCCCCAGAGCAAAGTTTTTTAAAGGAAGGCTAAAAAATTTGAAATTGACACTCAGAGTTATTTTTTTATTTAGCTCAGGGTCTATATTTTGTCTTCAAAGTACCCCGCAGAAAAAACCGGGCCCCAAAGGGTTTATGTTAAAAAAGGTAATAGTATACGAAATGCTTTTTTTTTTGCAGAAAATTACATCCACCCTATCCAGAATTCAAAGAGTGATTTATTACAAAAAAATTTCCCCTTTTAAATTTTGTCACTGGATGTGAAATCTAAGGGAAAATCTCTTTTTTGGCAGTTGAGAGCCCCTTCTGAAGTATTTTGAAATGGATCCCAACCCATTCGTAACCCTTTCTATCAATTTGCCCCTCGTCTTTTAATTTTTTGATGCTTTATTATCGTCGAATGCTTCTGTGATTTTAAAAAAAATATCTATGGGTTTTGTTTTTTAACCACTGCCGTAAATACTTAATACCGTGAATTATAATTAACGCGTGAATTATGAAATGTACATTCAAGAGAGATTCGGTAGCTAATCGATTCGGCTAAGACTGACTAGAATTGTAAGAAGTCCAAACATTTTTTCATGTTTTGTGCAGACGTCTGTTAGGTTTCCCAGACCCACATGTACGTTCGCGAGGATGCCAGATATAAGGATATGATGAGCCAAAAAATTTGATTAGGGGTATTTTTTAAAGACATTTTTACTTTTTAAAATTTATCTTGAAGGAAAAAAAATTCCCTTTTTGTAAATATTATTTTCAATCTGTTTCAATTCAAAAAATTTGAGAGAGAAAAATAAAATAATTAACCTATTACTTTAAAAAATATATATATATATATAATTTTCTTAAAAATATATATTACTTAAGAGTAACAAAATTAAAAAAAATTTAATACTTATCTTATTAATACCCGAATTAAGAAAAAAGTTTAATAAGTATTAGCGACGTCCATGGGCTTGTCTTGCAGAGCAAAAGTTTTTCAATTTTTTTTGAAATTGACCCCCTGAGTTCTTTTTTTATATTTAGCTGATATCTATATATTGCCTTTTAACAGCCACCGCATTTTGAAATATGTTCCAATTTAAAAATCACACAGAGAAAAGGGAAAAAAAACATAATAATTTATCCTATTACTTAATTTTTTTTTGCTTAAAAGTAACATACACAAAAAATTTTAAAAATTTAAATTTTTTTAATTTTTGGGGGTTTTAATTAAGATCGGATTTTAAACCTTTTTGTGTCAAAGGGCATTATTATTGCATTCAGTAATTTATTAATGCATAAGGGGGCAAAAAAATTGTGGGTTGGAAAAAGGGGGCGCCAGTATTGAAAGTTTGAGAAACACTGTGCTAATGCATTATATATGCGTATGTAATAAAGAGGAGAAATTTTTTATGCAGTTTTGTCCAAAAGGATTCATGAAAGCATGAATATGACATATTCCCTTAATATTGATAACATTATGCTCTTATTTTAGAATATATAGCAAGAAATTATATGTCAGCAATACGTAAAGACAACAACGCCCCGAAGACACGCAAGTGGAGCTTAAAGCGAACCCGAATGTATTCCTCCTAACCTGAAAGTCCTCAGCGTATTCAAAACCGAAGTTACTTCTACAATTACAATGCTCAAAAAGTTGAACGTTCTCATCAGAGAATTGGAATAGAAATTCATACACACACGCGCAATAACAAAATGAAACGTACATATATATTTTTGTGTTCCCCCCTGTGGGTTTCCCGTGTTTTAATCCTAAAGCCATGAGCAAGGATACAAATTATCAAATTGTAAGAAAAAAAATATACAATTCGTTTTACATGACTTCTTATTCAAAATTTGATATTGCACTTTTACCGAAAAAAAAATTTCATAAGAAAAAAAACCGAAAAAAAAAAAAAAAAATTGAAAGACTTTAAATTTTCTAAAAACTCTAGACGTGCTAATAACAGACATTATTGTACATGCAACCCGCCAAGAATCCTCTACCTAAAACTGAAAATTGTAAATTTCTATACCAGAGATCAACCTACTACTGCTCTTTAGACTTATACATGTGTGTGTTTTTCCCCCATAAATAATTATAAAATAACTATGTTTACTAAAACTATTGCTTCATTTTATTTTTAAATAATTATCTATAAAAAATATTCCGCTCTATTTTACTTAAGAAAAAACCTAATTCAGTTTATTAGAACAAGTGGGCAGCTAATAACTGCATAAAATAGGAAAATTTTATTTGATACATGGATAGTTTTGCTAAAATGTATGATGTGACGAAACAAAACTAGCAATTGCTGTTTTTTAAATATCATCTGGCTCTACACATTCATGCGAAAAAACACATTCCCGTATATGTTAATTATATAAAAAAATATATAAAGCATCTTCTGTTAACCCAAAAATCACTTTTTCGCGGGGGGTTCCACACCCCAGCAACAAAGTAAAAACCTCCCAGATTTTTTAAAAAAAATGTGCAGAACCACGATTTTTTTTTTGTAGCTGCACATTTTAAGGGCATTGAACCTTCAGGCGTGATGTAATCCCCCTTTTAAAGGGAAAGGTTGGAAAAGTAATGAATCCCTTTAAAAAAAGTATGAAATGTTACAGTAACTTAATTCAAACACACACAAAAAAAATCCTTGTAATAAAATATATACTACTATAATTTTAATAGCATGTAAACTTAGCATCTCTCGTTAAGCTAAGCTAAATGAATACATTATTTCTTATAATGTTTCAGTAACAAATGTTTGTAACAAAATATATACTTCTGCTAGCACACAACCCCTGCACTGTTTTCCTTAAAATACTTTTTCCGTAGCAAAAGTAAACAGATTAAAAATAAACAGTACCGGATAAATTACCCAGTTAAAAATATTTCATTGAAATAAATGCATTAAGAAACTAAAAATAATCGATTTTTCCAAAAGTTCAAAATGTAAATCGGAGCATCAGGCGTGAGATGCAGCAATTTCCTTTGAATAAAAAGAAACCCTTCGGTTTACATCGCTAACAGAACATTCGCATGATAAAATTGCGAATGTAAATATTTTCGAGATAAAGAATTCGAACATTTCGAAAAGAATCTACAAAATGTTACCCGTTCTCTTCTTTCTGTTTCATTTAATTAAACCCAGTATCACACACACACAGCCGTCGCTTGATGCCAACTTTTCCAATTCTAAGAGATTTAACATAAAGAAAAGAGAGAAATGGCGAAATTTCAGCTTTGCTGACATTTAGGGCAAACTGACAAATCCCTTATTCCCAGCTTCATTTTAAACTTAATCTGAGTCAACGTTGTTTATCCTAAATGTTCTACGCTGCGGAAGCAACACTGCTACGCGTAAAATAGAACTGGAACAGTTACATAGTCGAGATTCTGTAGAAAAGAAAACTAAAAATGGCGTAAATGCAATTGAATTTTTCTCTGCTTAATACAAAAACGTCTTGGCATAACACGGGAGCTTAAGCAGGAAGCAATCGAACCGTATAATGGAAAGCGAGTATATGTGAAGACAGAGAAATTGTACAGCGATTATTTTTGCTTCGCACAAAAAGAGAAAAAAATAGTATGAATAAATGACATTTTTCGTTGTTTTGTTTTATACGATTTTACAATTCTATTCTTTTAGCTTCTAAAAGAAAAGTAATACGATTATTAAAACCTGTTCGTTTTCGAAAATATACACATACGTCGACATGTGTTTTCTCCATTACAATTTGGATGCTTAGATGTTTTTTTTATTTTAAAGAAAATTACATTTTGGATAGATTTTGATATTAGTAGCTGCTTCGTTAATTGTTATAAACATAATACATTCTTCTTCAAAAGCATACCGGCCCATTACAGGTCCAGCATCCCTTATTTGTAGAGACTCCTGTTCAATTTTTAATGCCCCTCAGGGGGCTCACCTTCTTTAGGTGGGTACGGGTGTCACAATCCCGAGGTACCCTCTAGTGATCTTTTCCTTTTCCCAAGGGGTTTACTATCTTTGGTAAACACCTGTGTCACGGCCCCGGGGTACCCCAGTGATCCTTCTCTATTTTCAACCCTCCATCTTGTTATCCAATTTCTCCTTTCTTCTTTTCTCGTTCAGACCACAGACCTATGAATGTTTGGCGCAGTATAGCCGAATTTGGCTCTTGCGCCATAAAACACCAAACTCACTCACTCACTCAATTTTTAATGTTCAAAGTAATTAAGTCATTATCAATGACATCCAAACATCTACTTGGTAGGTTCTACCTTAGCTCGGGTTTCTTCAGGTTTTAAATATCAAGATTTTATATAATGGGATCATCTCCCGAACTTCTCCAAATGTGGGCAATATAAGCTTAATCTATTACTGAAGCTAATTTGTGTTATGGTTGTCGATTAAGCCAGTACAACTGGTTCTCCGCACGCAGTTCTCCTTCCTGCACTGGGTCAAAGTATAGATTTGAGAATTTTTCTCTCAAACATGACCAGTGAGCACGCTAAATATTTGTTTGAAATCTATATTACACGTAAACACGTAACGTTACACGTTAGTGTTTTGTATACAATAGATTCCCGAAAAACTCGACGTAATGAGGACCGAAATGGGGGTTGAGGTAGTGAAAATGCCGGATTATCGAGAATGGGATTAACAAGAATAAGTACGAGGATTTTCCTCAGAAAATACTCTACTGCACTTGTATGCATTGTTTGCTTGAGATAACAACATAAAATAAACTGCCCAAACACCCTTAAACAAAGGAAAAATACACAGTTAATGAAGGCATAGAGCAATTAATATATGAAAATGGAAATTAAAGAATTCTCAATATACAGTAGTTTACCTGTTCAGAAACATTAGAAAAAATTTTCATGAAGGCATAAAGCTGTTTAAGTAGCCGACTTTACAAGAATTGGTACTTTTTTAAAGAAATGGTTACTGTCATGTTGTCTTCCATAGTGTAGTCTGCCTTTTGTTGCTTCATTACGAAGATGATGAAGGAACATAGTCTATTACAGACGCACCTTTTTTTTTCAAAATATTGAAGGGTGGTTTTGGAAACCTTTAGTCCCTCGCTATGTTATACTTTTTTGAGTGTGTACGGTGTCCTCAACATTCACTTTTTCATCATTTTCCAGTAATTTTTCATTAACTGTGACAGCAGCAATGTTTTTTCTACATTAGACACTTTACAAGTGTGTGGCCAAGCTATCCGGACTGCCGAGTTTTGGGGACTCATACTGTATTTTCTTAATTTCTAAAATTATTTATTTTATTGCTTAATTAAGCTGAACAACATTAAGTATCAGATTTGGGAGAAGACAATAAATAAGAAGAAGCAGATTCACAATAAAACATAATACTATAATACTTAATCAGGTTTTAATTAATCAAGGTTTAATATACTATAAATATCACACATTTTTTGGTTTAACATAAGGATGACTTCCACTTAAGTTAACCGAATCGGAATTTCATTGTGGTTGAATCAGTGGTCATAAATTCAACTATCTGGAAAACAAATTCATTGATATATAGTAAAGACATTAAAAGTAATATTTCAAACTATGATAATTTATGAAAAGAATAACATAAATACGTTTAGTATTATTATACATTATTTTTTTTCATTATTACAATTTAACTTACTAGGTCTAACATACAATAGCCTCAGTAGCCTAAGAACAAACTCACAGACTTATGAACTAAGATTACACTTTTAACACCCCACACTCTTAATAAATTAAGATTAAATGGAATGAAGTGATACAAAACAGTAAAAAAACAGCTATATCTATCTATATCCCCAATCTTCCCCTTTATAAGAGGTGGACAACTATCAGCCTGCCAAGACAATCGACTTTAAACCGATATTTCTTTTCCGTGCGCAGTCAAAAATTCTTTTTACTATTAGGTAAACACAGAATTTCTGTATTCCTTTATTAGGAAAACAAAATACCAAAACTGTTTCTACAAAGAGATCACCCGCAGAGTTAGGGGGACGAGGTCACAAGATCTCGGGATTTTAAGGTATCCGACTACGTCCGGAACCTTGATTTTAAAATGGCGCATACATGGATAGGTTTCATGATATTTAGTGTCACTTAGATTAGAATACATGTATAAAAGGGCTTTATAAGGACATTTTGACAAAAAAAAAATTATTTAAATACAATATATCGGCAAAAAATTAACTTAGAATAACCTTTTTTCAAAATGTTCTCCTTTTGTGAAAAATGCCTTCTATTATAATAATATTTTGCCTGTATAGAGCTCAGACCACTATACAGAGGCTTAACTATGATTTTTGAAATATTAACATTATTTTTAGGGTTACAACCAATTGAAATATATATAATTATCGGCGTTTTTTTCTTAAAAATTATCCCCTCTGTTGTCGTAAATCATGGATAAACCCACTTCTAAGTTATATATTTCAAAAATTCTATTTGAGCCTCTGTACAGATGTCGGAGCTATATACATGCAAAATATTATTATAATAAAAGCATTTTTCACGAAAGGAGAATATTTTGAAAATGGGTCATTCTATGTTAATTTTTTTTCAAAATATTGTACTTAAATTATTTTTTATTGTGATACTATTCTTAAAAAAATTTATGCACATTTTCTAATCTAAGTGACACTAAATATCATAAATATTATCCGTTTATGTGCTTTTGCAAAATCACGGTAGTCGGATACCTTAAAATAATTGAGCCTGAATTCAATTTGCACTGTTATCCATTATTGTTCTTATTGATACAGTACCTGAGAAGTTACAGCTTGAGCTCATTGATTTGTATGCTATGATATTATCTGATTTTTACAAATCTTTGTCAGCTGAAAAATTTCCATGTTTAAAGAATTTTTTTTGGAAAATTGTTTTTGATATTTAAGTTCGATATATATTTGTGAGCAAACTTTTTCATGCATGATGATCAGCAAGAGCAAATGTGGATATAAGCTAGATGACATAAACTTGCAGGCTGTAATGAGAATTAACAAAAAAACTTATTCTAATATTAAATGTGATTGCAGCTATAAATAATATAAAATTAGCTCAATAAATTGAGTAAAACCGCCACTATTATTTTAGCACACATCCATTTTGCTGGAGACAATCTCGCCAAGTTAGAGTTATTGGCGAAAAAACACAATAAACACATTAAAAATATGTCAATTAATATAAATTCTCATTGGTCTTTCATCCATTTTTGATGTATTATGAACCAAATCAAACATAAATTACGACTTTTATAAATGTTCAATAAGAATTGTACTTTTCAGTAAATATCCTGTTTATTGTTTAAATATTGAAGAACATATTTTTAAGCCTTCTTTAATTTTAATGGGGGAAAAAATCAATAAGGATTGCAATGATATAATATGTATGCAATCTGTCAACTGGGCCTAGGAAGTCTAAGGAGGTAAACAATCATTCCAGAATAAATGGTCTAAACATAATAAATTATTCAGAGAGAGAAAGTATCAAAATATTTATTTCTCCTACTTCCTTCCTGAATAAGAGAAAATCCATTTACGTTGCATTTCTCAGAAATCATAAACAATTACTCAAATACTCATTTTGAAAAGGAGTCAGTGATGATATTATACGTATCTTAATCAAGACGTATAGATGAGGATTTTGTATTAGATTACTGAGCGAATTTATTTAAATAAAGTTAAATAAATAAATGTGAAAAGCACAAATAAAATAAAACACTAAATGAAATTAATGTTTTATTTCAATGTTCTTGGACCTTTTTAATTCTCGACTCAAAATAAGTTGAGATTCCAAAAGATAAATTAAGTAGTGCATAAATAAAAACTAGTCAAGCCTTATTATCTAGATATGAAATTTTCATACTCAAAATAGCACTAAGTCTCATCAGAGTTGAATTGCGCTTAAAAATTTATTAAACTGTTATATATTTCCCTAAAATTAAAATTTACTTTGAAGCTAGCAGTAGTCGTAAAATTAATTTGCTTCTGAAATATTAAAATGAAAAATGGCTGATATTTTGGGATGTTAGATTTAGAAAAGCTCTTTCATTTTATATTAGTTTTAAAAAAAGCGCATATTTTTTTTTTAAATGAAGATAACCATTTACAGTGTCACGGTTTCTTGCTTATACTTCCGAAGCAATTGCTTATTGTTTTTAGAACAAATGATCTTTTTTGTGATAAAATTGAATTTAAAACTATTAATTTGTGTGTTAATTTTTAATTAAAGTTAAACATATTTTGTATAATTATGTATCTCTATATTTTGTATCTAAAATGAGCTTACATAATTATGGTCACCAAATAAAATAGTGCAAACTTTTGTTTCCAGGTTGTGATATGATTGCTCTATGGTGACCATATTTTGATTGTCAGCGTGAATTAGAAGTGTGGGATTCACAAAAAGATCAGACATTTTAAAATTTTAATCCCTTTTTTTTAAAGAATAAAACTTAAATCTCTAATAATTAAGAAATTTTAATAAGTGAGAATCTAATAAACCAAACAAAAGCAATAGTTAAACCTGATCCAATTAGACCATTATCTAAATAATTATATTATCCCCTACTTTCAACTGAAAATTTACAAGTCCTAATATCAAATAATCAGTCCTAAACCCTTTAAATTTAAGCAAGATTCTATCACGGTAGAAACACCTGGCGTCGTCAATGGTATTTGTAGTAGTGGTCGATATCTTGGTAACCTTCGATAGGCCACAATTCACTGTATTCTTCCAAAATAACTTTCCCCAAATTTCCCTTCTGTTTCTGAAACTTCTGTTCTTTTAAAAGCATCTTTTTGTATTTTAAAATCTTTTCACTTCTTGGGGGGTTGGAAAAAAATTTTTCCATTAATCTTGCCCTCAAAGAAACCCCGATTTATTTTTCAAAAAGACGCGTGAGCCCGTCACAAGGTGTATATTTTAAAACAGTATGAAACCTGGGGAAACGCAACTGAAGCCGTTCAGGAGAGCGTAAGATACACACCTGAGCATTGTTCGTGACACAATTAGATAATTGGGAGTTAGGGTAAAGGGTGACATTTTATTTTGATAAATGAACCTGTTAGCGGTTACCTCCATTCGTAACACAGTGCATGAGCGATATTTCATGCTTCATAAAGTTACCCATTGTTTGACGAAACCTTGGACTTACATTTCCAGAGGATAATGCCTAGTTGTGCTCTGCCTAGAATATATCACGATTAAGCTATAATAACTAGGCGTCTTCTGCCATCTTTTGGTTGCGACAATCTAACTCGCCAATTGGAAAGTGTATGATAGCGATCACTAAGAAGATATCCTTACTAATCAACGAATCATTGCAAAACCCTTTAACAGCTAGCATCATGAAAAGATGTTCTTCAACGCATTTCTCCCCAATTGCAGCTGTGTTTTCTGAATCAAACCCATTGTTCATAGTGATTGTTCAGAGATTTCCTTCCAATACATGTATATTATTGAGTCTAATCTAATATGGATTACTCAGTTTTAGTTCACCGCTTTTTAATGTTATAGAGAAGTGGTTCCCAATCCCCGGGCCGGTATCGGTCCGCAAATCAAATGATACTGAGCCGGCCAAGAAACATCAAAGTATTTTCATTTAATTTAATGTGATGTATTTCTCTCAGATTTGTGAAACTTTCCATGGAAATCTCTTTATATTTCATGCTAAATCACTTTAAACTCATTTTTTGGTGTAATTGGTACTTCATTTTGAAGGCATTCATTGATATAAAATTAAATTAAAATTATCAAACCAAAATAATCTAAAATATAATCAATTAATGCCATTCCCCTCTCCTCAGCAGTTCGCGGTAAAGTTATCAAACGTTGATCGGTTTGAGGCGATAAAAAGGTTGGAAAGCACTGCTACGGAGATTATATAATAGCATTGTTACGAATTTTGTGTAAATAGTGTAAATCATCTGTATTTGGATGTGTAATGCATTTATATTATTCTATGTTATATTTATTATATGTTAAAATTGTAATATTCATAAGCAATGCCGTTCCTTACGCTATAGTGGCGATTCAATGAGAACTTGGCGAAAATTTGGCGATGGAACCAAGTTGGCGTCATATTTAACGACCAGGTCGGCGACCATTTTGGCGTCATTGGCGACCATGGTGGCGAATTTGATACCCTCTGGAATTCTTCTAGAGAGTAGTGGATCTCTCCACTAATTACACGCACTATGACGCGAGCGGATTTTTCTGAAAGTTTCCGCCGGGTCTGTAAATAGAGCAGTGCCAGCCGCAACCAGTTAGTCTTGATTCAACCAGCGATTGGTGAGCATTGTTGCTTGTGAATATTCTTTTACATACGCGTATTTTAGACACTGATAATTGTGTTTGATTGCTGTTGAAGGTGTGAAGACCTTCAAAGATTTACTCTGTGAATATTGCTGTGGAATCCTGTATTAATTTAAAGAATTTGATTTCCCATAATAAATTCACATCGCTCTTAAAGAACTGTTATTTTTCTTTATGACTGTTTTGCATAAGATCCTTGAACCCGGATCCACGTAACAATATGATAGTATCATTTAGATCATAATGATGATAGTATCATTGGTCCCAAATTCCCGGGCTATGGTCCGCTACCGATTCGTGGTTAAATGGTACCATGCCGGTTAAGAAAAACTAAATTATTTCCATTTTATTTATTGTGGTGTATCTGTGTTGGGTTTGTGCGACTTTTCTTGGAGATCAATTTCAATTACATGTTAAATCCCTTTATATCCATTTTTTGATGTAACTATTTCATTATGAAGATATATTTAAATACAATTTAATTAAAATTATTAAATCAAAACAATCTAAAATATAAACAATCAATGTCACATCCATGTCACAAGAATGGTAAAATTATCAAATGTTGACCGGTCTGTGGCGAAAAAAAAAGTTGGGAAGCTCCGATTTAGATAATTTCTATAGAAATATAGGTATTAAATCTGTCTCACACCTCTGTTTATATCAAAAGTGTCTAATAGTATGAAAAAGTGATATCAAAATGTAGATTTAAATATTTAATTTTCAACATAGGTTTTGCATTATAAATAACTTCTTGATGTAGAATGTTAGTTTCTAAACTTTGTGTTTTAAATTAAAATCTGACAAAATATGCTTAAAAAAAACGCGCGATGCTTACAGCCTCTAAACTTACTGTGATAAAAATCGACCGAAACTTCAACGTGTCCTCAAAAGTCGTCGATAAAAGATAAGACGAACTCCTTTGTCTTGTGTAGTTTATGAAAATATTTAATAACAGAAGCAAAAATTCTAACACAATACTTGACTTAATGAGTACCTGCCTCAAGATACTCGATAACTTGACACAATAACACATCTCCAAAAGCCATGCTGGCAACAATAAGGGGAAATAATAAATTTACTTTCAAAATTTAAATTCAAGTACCTAAAGTGACTGCCGGAATAAATTTTACAATACTGATTAAATGAAGATGCATTTTTTTGTAGTTCCTTTTGTTGAAATAATTACATAATTCTAATAAGCCAAAACTGCGGAAAAATATTAACAAATTTACTTTAAGCACTACAAATTTTATCTGATTATAACAAAAGTTGTTATTCCTATCGGAATTAAACGCAAAGAAAAATAAATTCCTGCTTCATCTGATAAACACATTACAATATTACTTCTCGAAATGAATCGACATTTTAAAATTCTTAATATGACTTTATTAAGAATATAACTTAAATTTCTAATAAATTAGATAAACTTATATTAAGTGAGAATAAACCAAACACACAGCTGTAGTTAAACCTGATCGCGTAACTTGGATCACTTATCTAAATAATTATATTATCTGCTCATTTTCACTTTGATGATATTACAAGTTCTAATATCAAATAATCAGTCCTACCTTGAATCAAGCTAAGGTTCAATCACTTTCAGAGACTTTTAGGCGCGCGTGCAATAGTATGCACCTTGTAGTAATGGCTAGAAATCTGGGTAATCCTTTGATAGGCCGTCAATTCACACTTCTATGTCTTCTAAACTTTCTCTAAATTGCCATCCTGCTTACTAAAACTTCTGTTCTTCTAAAAACTATCTTATTTGCATTTTACAATTGCATTTCACTTCTTGGATTTGGGTTGGAAAAGATTTTCCATTAATCTTGACCATCAAAGAACCCCGATGTTATGTTAAAGAAAAGACGCGTGAGCCCGTCACATTTTTACTTACTTATAGCTTTTATTTAGTTTACAAACTTGCATGCATTTATGTTTTCCCGCTTTTATATTATTTGTAAACTCATACATAAATTTATCTTCATAAAAATTATTAAATATTTAGTACAAAACACTGCTGCCATATATGATAGATATATGTACATTTATTATAAGCTGAATTGTTAATATGTAAAACCTTTATAGTCCCCCAACATTATACTGATAAAAAAAGTAAATAAAATTTCAGGTATCCTAGTTATTTTGTCCATAAAGTGCATTTTAAATATCTCAAACTCCATGCTCATGGAATATAACGACCTTCAGTGCCTGCCTTTTTCAGCTCAATCAATGTATAAGTACTTGGAAGACAATGACAATTTTCTTCAAAAGAAATTCATAGTTCGATTCTGAATATTTTAATTACTACAGTTATTAATAAAATACAACTATTGTCAGTTCCAAAATACAAAAATTCTTCCTATACTATTTTCTCTTATGTAAACCTACGTTTAGAAAAAAAATTGTTTAGTAGATAGTAAATTAAAACTACATTTATTTGGACTTCGTTGGCAACCTGTATTTGACATGCTTGGTGTGTGTATACAGTCTTCATTTAAAAAATACCCCCATTATATACCGATAATTTTTCAAAATTATCAAACTTGATGTCTTTTTAAAAAGGATAATGTTAATATTTTATTCAAACAAAATTATTAACCTGGCTTGGTTTCAAAAACATTTTGTATTATACTAGTAACAAGTAAATAACTTCTGAAGATATTTTTTTTAATTAAACTCCACCTTCGCATTGTGATAAGAAATCAATATTGTCCTTAAATTGAGATTACGATACAAAACACACTAATAAAAAATCTATTATACATCATAATAACCATCCACTAAAGACTCTTGAGCATTTTTACGCAAGAAATAAGGGTGTTAAATATATATCTTACCTCTAAGTATGAATTATAGGCGTAAAGGCAAAAACTTTACTTTCTCACTTATCTATTTAGCAAATTATTCATCAAGCAATTATTAAAAATGGGGAGATTTTTACGAGTGCATCACAGGCTTAGAAGATGATCCATCACTATTTTAAGTATCCTTGCTTTTGGTGATAAATCACAAGAGTGTTTCTTTTTTCGGATTTCCAGTTTCTGTGGCAGAAACAAAACTTCCATCATAAATCAGAAGGTATCGTTCCTCCATTATTTTCAATTGCGTTGCCATCCAGAGAAAACTCATACATAATGGTAAAGAGAACTAAAGAAAATGGACCACTCGCTATTTCTAGAACCATTTTTTGGGGGAGTGTTATGGGTACATTAAAGAAGTGAAAAAGGGGGCCGAGATGTGTCGAGACGTTAAGTCGACAATCGTTATTGATAGAACTTTCTGTTAATGAATGAAGATGCGATAGTCTTAAGAAAAATGTCTGATCCGGGGAAAGTAATAAAACCAAAAGCGAATTGTGTAATTTTTACTCAATGTTAATGTTACTCAATTTTAGCTGAGTTTTTGTTGTAAAAATAGTTTCTTCGAAGACTTCATGTACTATTATAAAATAATAATTTTAATTTATTTAACTGGTATGACACACAAATAATATGCTTCTCTTTAAACCCATTATTTATTCAAATGTGATTAATTATCACCCTTTGCTCTTTTACAGAATTAGTGTAGCTTAGAAGTACACTTTCTGACATTTATATTTCATGAAAAGTAATTACATTTAACGTTTAAATCCTGTTAATCATCTTTTATGAATAAAGAATAGCTTCCAACAAAATGAAATGAGTTGCACTTGTTTTGTTTTTTAATTAATCTATCACAATCTTCTTCCCCTATTATGAATGTCGTTTTTCTGCTTGACAGTTCTTAATCATATATAATTACGTTATTGTTATTTAAGTTGCGGGATTCTATATTAGAATTTTTAGACAGTTGAAAACATTAAAAAAAGCTAAATGCGAACAGCAAAACATGATTAATAAAAAAACGTTAATCAAGAACTATGTAATTGTCTTTCTGTTATGTATATCTACTTATTATTTTTTATAAATGTGTTTCTTGGCTGGAAGTTAATATAATTAATCAATTACACATGAAAATTTCAATATGCGTTATTTTTATAAAAATGTGTGCTTGTGTATGTGTATGTCTTCGTGCGTGCGTGAGCGTTGCAAGTAAACGTGAGTGTGCGAGCTTCGCTAAAATCCGCCAACCAGTTAATATGCACAACACCTGAATTAAGATGAAGTTAGGAAATAAATAAAAATAATGAATTAATATGTTAAAGTACATTTACAATTAAAGAAATGAAATTGCAAAATACACGATAAATGTATGTTTACTTGTATGTACTATCCGATGATTCATGATATTTTGAAATGCAGAACAACTGACATCATCAGCAGTACGTTTAAATTTGTAGTGATATTTTCTAAAACAATGTATAATTACTTTACTGCTATTTGTCATATAGATATTTCTAAAATAAGAAAAAACCTGTTTTTGCAATATCGTTAAACCTGTACTGATTCATATTATGTACATCAGTATTTTAAAATAGCCGTTGTAAAATATCCATTTGTGGGTATTAATTTATTTTAATACACTTTTCGTTTATTTTAATAGATTTAAACACGTATGTGTATCACATGAGTCTCTATCAATGTGACTGCATTGAAAGAAAAGGGGCAACGACTGAGGTACACGCTTTTTTTCGAGAAATTCCGGTAGAAATTGCTTTAGGAAATTCATCAGGTATTGATGCCTGGGCACGAAGCAAATAGTAAGGACTTGTGGGATTCTTTGACAGTATCTTCCATACGGTGTGTTGAAAAATCCCCAGTCATTGGGCAATCACTTGATTACTCGTACTTTGATTGTTTTCCGTAAAACGTAGGGGTTTCTCTTAATTGTACAGATTGCCTACTTCAATTGTTCACGATTTATGATAGCTCTCTCGAAAAAGCTACTCTCAAGTAACATTCTGTACAGATATACATTATTTCTCGGTTAGGAACACAGCTATTCAGAAAATATTCTTCATCAAGAGCAGAGTGGCTCTCCTTTTAGAATCTGCAACTTCATACCACGACATGGACGTAGATCAATTTAACTCTGTGATTGGCTCACGCGTCTTTTCATTAACATATCCTTTGGGTTCTTTGGGGCCAGAATTAATGGCAACTATTTTCCAACAAAAACCCAAGAAGTGAAGTGTGAATAAAAGATGCAAGTTAGAAAGCTTTTAAATATCAGAAGTTAGAGTAAGCGAAGTGGAATTTGGGGAATGTTATGATAGAGCGTGATACAATTGTGAAGTGACAGCCAACAGAAGTTATTCCGGAGATAGAGGCATTAGTTCAAGGTGCATACCATTGCACTCGAGTATAAACTGCAACTTCTATTACGATTGGATCGATAATCAAAGGTTAAGGTAAGGTTGACTATTTAATATTAGGATCCGAGATATTATTAGAATTGAGTTTAGGCGTGTTAGTTACTGATATAGTGGTCCGGGTTAAGTTATTTCGGAATTATCTATAATGTGTGTTTTGTCATCGTAGATTCTCTCACATATATTATAATAATCTTATCTGTTAGACGTTTAAATTTAAGGTCTTAATAAACACAAATTAAGATCATGGAATCTTCTAGTTCTTTCGTTAATTGATTGATTGATTGAATATTAACGTCGCACTGTTTAGCTACACGAGGGCTTTTGGCGACGGACCACGTAATTTTGAACCATGGTCAAACCCTCTTCGACACCTGATCTGGCACCCCCTCTCCTAACTACCACACCACACCAACGGGAGGACGTTTCAGCTCTTGACAGATTTAACGTGCATCGCTGCCCTACATGGCGGGTATTTAGTGGTACTGGGCTCGAACTCGTGACAAGGCAAGCCCCGATCCGATACCTATACCACTCGGCTACCGCGGCCACGTTCTTTTGTTAATCCTACATCTCTAGCTCACGCTGATAATCAAAGAGAAGGGCAACCTAGGGGGGCAATTTCACAACTCTTGAGTATTCCTCCATTCTAATATCTCAGTGGCTAGTTTCAAGAATGGTTTCCAGTGGAATCGATGTACAGTTAAACTCCCGTACAACGAAGAATCTGTGCCATGTGACGTTTTCGTGTGAAAATCGGCTTCTTTTTATGGATACGATAACACCTCGTTCCTATGTACACGTGCACCCCTAAATATTGCTGGGTCTTGGCGACTGACACCGCCGCGGCAACCAATGACCTTAAAAACAACCAGCGAGCCTGAAACTCCGAGCGTAATTCGAGGTGTCCAAAAGAAACCGCCTTCATTCCAAGACCATGGAGGGGAGAGGATTCCGCGAAAAAACAAAGAAAAGAACGGTTGTGATGCCTCCTTCTTTACAAATAACATATCCTCTCTGAACACTAATAAAATACTCAATATTATGAATAGTTTCATTGAAAATGTGTATACCGTAATTAATAGCTGAGACGTAAATAAACCAAATATTACGTTTTCTAACTCTCATGCTGTCATTAATGTTCTCAAACTTCACAGCCACAGAGCATTTTCTATCACGCGTTGCTGTGATTTCGAATTGAGCTTAGTGACCTCAAGCCTTCTTGTGAGTGTGTGTGTAATGTGAACATGACTTATTACTCTTTAACACTGCTTCTCAAACTTTCAATACTTGCGGCCCAATATTCAATCATAATTTTCATCGCGCCCCCTCCATAGAATAACAATCTATTGAATTCCATAGTACTTTACTTTGACACGCTACAGCTACAGTATCGCTTTAAACTCTTGAGTGCAACCGGCATACATAAACGTCTCACTCAGCCAAAGTGGGCCCAGACATATACATACGTCTTTCCGAAGTACAATCTTTTCTGTGTGCTGCTATCCATTAAATTATTCTTTAGGCCTTGGAATGCAATTAAAGGACCTTGAAAATGTTTGCGAAAGATTTATTCCTTTTCTTCCTCCCCCCAATGCATCACATACACGCACCTACGTGGAAAACGAAGGCATTGAAGAGCGATTCGCGTATTTTTTAATCGGAAGTTAAGGCATTAATTACAAACCGTACAAATCACCGAGATAAGAGTTAATTTTGTATATAATTTTTATATACAAGCCCAAGGGATCACTGGTAATTATTAAACTTGTTCTTAAATTAGTATTGTAAATTAATTATAAAATACATTGTGCAGTACTGATACATTTATAAGTACATTATATCAGTGTAAATGTGTACTTTATTTTTTATTACGTCAGAATGTATTTTGTTTGTTTACTTTCAGTAAATTAATTAATTTTTTAAATAATCTTTTGTTTTTGAATTTTCAATAGGCTCGCGCCCCATTGTAGATTTACATTCCCCCCTAGGGGCGCGTTCCACAGTTTGAGAAACACTGCTCTTAATTAATCTCAATTACTTAAAAAATATATAATTTGCTATGTAATACATTATGTTACAAAACAAATTGTTTGAGAAGCTAATAAAATACGCAAATTCTTCACCGCTTAAGGGAAACAACTTCTTTAGATATATTCAATTAAATTTTTTTTAACTTAATGCTGTGTTGTATTCTACATCAAATGTAATTAAAGTAACTTTTAAATTTAGCTTTTTGATAAAAATACACTTTTTTGGAATTTCTGGGGTGATTAATGTTTTTATACAAGTCCATCAAGTGTAATGGATTGAAAAAAAATATTTTTAGTCAGACAAATTGAAGTTATTTACATGACTATCTTTTATTTTACTCAAGCACTTCGCATTTTTTTTAAGATTGCAAACACATTCAGTTTTCATAAATATTTCTAACGAAATTTAATTTAACTGTATTCATCTTTTAGCTTAAATAATTTTAAAGTACAATGTATAAATTATTTATGTGAAGAATATATTCAAATGACAATATCCGCGTATTAGTGATTATATTTGGCATCATTTTAGTTAAAACAATATAAATATTTTAATTATGACTAACATTTTTCATCACATAAAATTAAAATTGGTATTAATATTAAATGCAAATTTCAAAGTGTGTATCATTAATTATGTTTTAGATAAATAAAATTTTGCATTTATAATGTATTTTTAATTCAAAATTTCACATGATAATTTGTTTGAATACTTCAACTTTTATTAATTACTTCATTTTTTTTTTATTTAAATAATTTTAATGTTTCGCAAAAGTAAAAAAAAAAGAAAACAAATGCATGAATGTAATTGAACAAATTAATTTTAATACAATGTATTTATTCGATTAGCAGCTAGCATTTTTTCAATTAATAATTCATGTTCTTTATTAAGGTATCCGACTACGTTCGAAACCGTGATTTTGCAAAAGCGTATTAATGGACAATATTTATGATATTTAGTGTCACTTAGATTAGAAAATGTATATAAAATTGTTTTAAAAATATTATTTCAATAAAAAAAATATTTAAGTACAATATTTTGAAGAAAAAGGAACATAGAATGACCCATTTTCAAAATATTCTCCTTTTGTGAAAAATGCTTCTATTATATTATTTTGCTTGTATATAGCTCAGAACCATGTATAGAGGCTGAATTAGAATTTTTGAAATATATAACTTAGAAGTGGAGTTATCCAGATTTTATTACAACAGAGGAGAGAAATTTTAAGAGAAAAAACACCGATAATTATTTCAATGGGTGGTAATTCTGAAAATAATGTGAATTTTTCAAAAATCCTAGTTCAAACTCTCTGGAGAAGTCTTTACTTTATATAAGTGTGTGTGTGGAAATATTTTTATTTTAGTAGCATTTTTTATAAAAGGAGAACATTTTGAAAAAAAGATTATTCTAAGTTAATTTTTTTCCAAAATGTTGTATATAAATAACTTTTTTTGTTAAAATGTCCTTAAAACAATTTTATACATGTATTCTAATCTAAGTGGCACTAAATATCATGAAAATTATACCATTTATGCGCTTTTTTTTAAATCATGGTTTCGAGCGTAGTCGGATACCGTAAGATATGAATACAATGACGTAATAGAGAAAAGAATAAAAAAAGGGAATAATCTATCATATTTCAGTTAATATGTAACTAGTCAAAAAAAGTATTAATTCAAGCGTACAAATTTGGTAGAAAGATCGCCACTAGATGATGCTACTGTGAAATGGCTATCACATTTCGGGACTTGCTGTGTCTTCAAAGGCTAAGTAGCTTAAATGCAGCCCCATAGGAAAAATAAAGTATGTTTAAAGAAACTGTTTTTATTGAGGAGGTTAAGGTTTGTATTCGCAAAAAATAATGTGTTATAGGTGATTTAAAATCCTCTTTGGAAGTGGATACAATTTTACTTTATTTGCCAAGATGATATTACAAAGAAATTTTTTTTAAAAAAATGCATTAAAATACTTAATAGCAAAAAAAAAAAAAAAACACAGATAAGCATATGACACATTTTCATTTTAAAGTGTTTTGTGATTATCTTTTATTTGATCTTGCCATATCTTTTTCAAATGTGAACTTAATTTTTTCTGTATGATTTACGAACACGTTTTCTTACATAATTATTTACAAAGTAGTATTAATATAAACAAATATAAAAGTAAATGTTTGATAAAAATGATGTATATAATCTTACTGTGATCTTTCTTTACATCATAAAGGGCATTTGAGAAAGTGTTGTGCAATTTGACACAGAAAGTGTAATTCATTTTTAAATAATTATGTGCTCTGTTAATTAAGTGCTTACAATTACATTCCATTCAAATTTATTGTAACATCAACTTTTTTAATGGAAGTGTTTCGGCATATGCAGGCTTCAATACTATTACAGTAATTGTTCCTCCATTACAAAATTCAGAATACATAAATCCTCGCTAAAAATGCTATTAGCAAGAATGAAGTAGCACTGTCAAATAAAATTACTTATTTTCAATATAAAAATCTAAAATAAACTCAAATTTAAAAAATAAATGCGAGTAATTCCTGGCACGTTTCGATAACTTGGCTACTTTTCAAATAAAAACAACACATACCATTCCTAACGCCTCTTCCAAGAATGACCTCAGGAGAAGAAAACACTAACGTCACCCTCACCTCCTAACTTTTATCTAGAACGACTAGATTCTTAATCGATAGAGCATTTTCGAAGAAACAAAGGAAAAAATAATAAAAAGAAAATACAGGAAACCACCGGAGCGAATAGTGAAAATACAACCCTGCTCAACCATTTCTAATACAAAATCTAGTTTTTGAGAAATGAGATCAGCTGCTCAGGAGATAACTGATCCAAAAGTTCAATTTGCATCAGATGTAAGAAAATAATGGTATAGAATTGGTACAAAGAAAGAAATCGAAAGAAATGTTAGAAGGAATGATAGAAAAATTTAATTGCTAGGAAAAAATTGTTTGAATATATTTGTGATTGAACATTATTGAATTAACTCGCTAACATAATTTCATCCAAGAACGTTTAATTTACTCAGAATCTATTCAGATTTATTGTTTCTCTGAGTTAATTCATCTTGAATTAAATACCTTAAATATTTGTCAAGAGTATTTTATTACTCTTAATATTATCATTGGCTTCTTAATTTAGTTATGTGCAAATTTGATGTTATATGTTTGTAAAATAATTGTATTCTTAATCATTTTACACAGTTAAATAGCTAACAAATAGTTGTGTATATGCTCGTATAGTGAATTCGCTTTTGTTTTTGCTGTGTGATATTGTATATGCAGCTTTCTCCTGTATATTCAACTTGGTAGTCACTGACGTTGATGTGAACGGATTATTTTATTTATTATTGATATGTTAGACGTTTAATTCAGGTAAAGTGTTATTTTCTAAATTTTTTGAGGTTATAATTGCAAATGCATTTAACGATTGATAATACGATTCAGCTGATTTTTTTTTAAATCGAGTTTACACGCTTTTTAAACTGCGCCGAATAAAAATGTCAGAAATATTAACTTTATAAAATTAGGATTAACGTTATTATTTATGATTAATTCTTTTTCTTCTAAATTGACAGAAAAAAATATTTTGCACAGCTTTGAAAATATGGCATAGTATATTATAAATAATTGTTTTAATATTAATTTTGATACGCATAATTTTCAATAGGTTAGGGGTTGTCATTCTGTAAATTCTTTGAATTTCCAAAATGTTTAACATGCATAAGTGTTATTTAAATAATAAAATAATTTTAAAATAATTTTACTTATCTGCAATTCACTACGTAAAATAGTTAATGGTAACGTTTTTCAAAGTTAAACAAAATATGTACGACAAAGTCTAAAAAAATTTTTACTGAATAATTACAAATTAATTATAAGAATATATTTAACGTGAAATTTGAGCTTGATGATTGATAATTTTGTTTATATTTGGTCTTAAAAATATTAATGCTACTCTCTCATTTCGTCATCTATATTTATAAGGCTCAATCATCCAGATCCGAATTCTCACAAATTAAATGTAGAAAGCGCAACAATATTCTTAAAGCTTTTTTGGGGGTATTATAGGTTAATTGCCTCCAATTTTAATTCAAAATGAATTAATTGATTCCTCCTAATGTTTTGAAATTAAATCTCGATTATTCTCCTCTATTCTAGTCAAATAATTGATAGCAATTTTCTGGATAGTTCTTGAGTTTTTTTGAATTGACTAAAATTTTTCCAAATTACTTTCCTGTGATTTTTGGAATCCCACCAGTACTTTTTCTCATTGAATTATTAATAATTTGAAAAAAAAAAACTGGTGGCGTACAAAAGAGCCGCGTCACAGTGTTTAAGAATCATTGGATTAAATATTTATGACCATCACAACGAAAGAATAAGATATGGTAGGGGTCTCGAAAACCTGCGGCTCTTTAGTTCCGTGCGAAAATATTATTTTTCACACTGTTAAAATTCGTAGATAAACATCGTATGCGAACGACTTTGCGACTAGATGTATCTTCTCACGTACCGCACGACACAGAAACTCGCCGAAGGTACCAAAAGATCGGGAATGATCCGAGGAATCAGTTTTGACCATTTATATTCCGATATTTCAATTAGTTAAAAATATATTAATTAAAAAGTTTAAAACGCATAATTATTGCCATTTTCCCGCCATGTGGTGAAGCTCCTATTTTTTGACATTTTCTTTTCTATAAATATTTTTTTCTAATGCAATAAAAATATTATCTAATTTGTCGTGAAAAACTCTACTTATATATGAATAAATAGATAGATATTTTTTCTTATGAATAAATAGATTAGTTTTTTTTCTATCACAGACCTTTATTTTTGCTCTCTCTATAAACTCTATTGCTATTAAAACTCTATTTATTGTTGGCAAGAAAAACTTTGCGGCTCCTTAAAAAGTTTGAAATTTTGTAAATTGTAATTTTTGGCTCTTCCGACACAAAGGTTTGCCGACCCCTGAGATATTGGGTTGTAGCACCCCATAAGTCTAAGAATTACTCCCATTTCTCTCGCATGATACAGGGTTTGTATTGCGATTAAGATCTATACAGTAATAATTAATGGGCAAAATAAGATATAAAAATAAATTCATAGGAATTGCTGAGTAACATATTTCAAAGGTTTTCTTCAGATGAGCGATTGATCGTAAGCACTTCATTAAATTTGTATAAGCATTCTGAGAAATACAGTCGGACCTCTATATAACGCAGTCGCTAAATCCCGGAAATTGTTCGTTTTATGGAAAATTCGTTATAAAGAGTTTCATCTTTTAATATACTTTATAAACTAAAAAAAAAAAAATTTAAATTCATAAGCTCTATGCATTAAAAAAAATTATTCGCACCATTTTTTTAAAAATTAGTATATGTTTATTTTATATATCTTAACAATTAAGAAAAAAGAAAAGAAAGAAAGGAAAACTACAAGGAAAACAAGAAGAAAAAAAAAAGAATGTCGAAGGCATAATATTTTAAATATTAAGAACGTAATTTTATATTAAAATTAATGCAGTGCTTCTCAAACTTTCGATACTTGCAACCCAATTTTAAGTCATAATTTTCCTCACACCCCCTCACCGCTTCCAAACAACAATAATGTATTGAATTCAATAATATAATAATGTACTTCGACGTACATCTACAATACGAATTTAATTACAAACCGTACACATTATCAAGATAAGTATTACATTTTTTAGATAATTTTATATATGACAAGCTCATGGAGTCACTGGTAATTGTAAAACGAGTTCTTAGCTTGGTATTGTTAAATTAATTACCAAATACAATGTGCAGTACTGATACATTTATAAATATATTATAACGGTATAAATGCGTATTTTGTTTTTTACTATGTCAGAATATATTTTGTTTTGCTTCCTTTCAATAAATTAATATTTTTAAGTAATGTTTTATTTTCGACGTTTCGATAGGGTCACGCCCCCCTAGATGATTTTCTATGCCCCCTAGGGGGTGCGCCCCACAATTTGAAAAACGCTGATTTAACGAATTTTAAGGACATTTTCTTATTTAAAATATTCAAGTAATATTAAACATAAATTTTTGTAACTTGAATTTTTATAACTTATATTTATAACTCTCCTGAGGGTGAAAGGGGATATCGAAGATGTTTCTAGTGAACTGGACAATGGAGGTTAAAGGTTGCACTTCTTGGATGAAACGTTCAGAACACTACTTCTCTCGGCGAGTTAAGATCTAATCAAACCACTGGAAAATTTATGACCACCATAAAATGTGTTAAAGAGAGAACAATTTGCAAAATCTAGAAATACTTTAAAGATAGGGAGAAAAAAAATTACTGACCCTCCCCCAACCCCCACAAAAAAGTTCGTTATATAGAAAATGCACTTCGCCACTGAGAGGTTATTTTACGAAGAAAATGGTAAAATGTTCCTGTGGTTGCACGAAAAAGTTCGCTACATAAAAAAATTCGCAATATAGAGGTTCGTTATATGGATTTACGACTGTAATTTTCAAATAAAATTTGTAAGATATTCTTTGTAATGTATTCGCAATTATTAAATAAATACAATTTAAAAGACATTCAACAGATAATTTACAAATCAAATAATTATGCTGTTACACATATATTATTACTTCTAACTATTAAATTATATTTAACTTCATAGTCAATACTCCACAGAAAATAATACGAAAAATATACGTTCAAAAAGAGTCAATACAGAGTAATTAACCTTTTTGAATTATTGAATCAGCAACTTATGTAAAATGCTTAAAATAAATTCATTCTACGCATTCTGATCAAAATTAAGTTTTACAGTTCCCTTAAGGTATCCGACTACATTCGGAACCGTGATTTTGCAAAAGCACATAAAGTATTTATGATATTTAGTGTCACTTAGATTAGAAAACGTATATAAAATTGTTTTAAAATATTATTACAATAAAAAATTATTTAAGTACACTATTTTGAGAAAAAATAAGCATACAATGACCTATTTTTAGAATATTCTCCTTTTGTGAAAACTGCTTCTATTATAATAGTATTTTGCCTGTATATAACTCAGACACCTGTACAGAGGCTCAACTAGAATTTTTGAAATATATAACTTAGAAGTTTATTTATCCATGTTTTACGACAAAAGAGGGGGAAAATTTTATGCAAAAAACGCCGATAATTATTTCAAATGGTTGTAACTCAGAAAATAATGGGAATTTTTCAAAAGTCATAGTTGAACCTCTGTACAGAGGTTTGAGATATATACAGGCAAAATATTATTATAATAGAAGCATTTTTCACAAAGGAGAACATTTTGAATAAAGGTTATTCTAAGTTAATTTTTTGCCGAAATATTGTATTTAAATAATTTTTTTTTGTCAAAATGTCCTTAAAACAATTTTATACGTGTATTGTAATCTAAGTGACACAAAATATCATGAAAAATATCCATTTATGTGCCTTTTTAAAATCTCGGTTCCGAACGTAGTCGGATACCTTAAGACATCCAACGCTTTGCTACGAGATTGACGATATTTCAGAAGAGAACGACTTACCTGACATTTTCGTTCTTGTAGCAAATATTGTTAATGCATTGCATGTAAATAAAATGGCGTATCAGCTAAAAATTCACTCCAATTTTTAATGGGATAGTACGATTTTCGAGGGCAAAAATATATACTTAAGCGGAAATTCATCATGAAATATTGTACAAAAATGTAGTTTTGAACAACAATGCAATACATCACAAGGAACGTGGAATACAAAATTCGCTTCAATAGTTTAGATGAGAAATGTCTGGTAGCATATAGTATACACTCTAAAACTGGTATATTGCTATTCCCATATATGTGAAAAGATGAAAGGATATCTGGTAGAACGTCGTTTTGTCAACGTTGAGCAGGCTGCAATATACTGTTTCGCGCGCGATGACCATCTATTCTTAGGTTAGTGCAAGATTCTGACAAATGTTTACTACGATTTGGAGATTACATAGAGAAAGTTTAGTATATGCGTTCTGTTGATATTTCACTGCTTGTGTCTTAATAAAGTTTTATAGGCTTAGCTTAACTTCTGATCGTTGATCTCATATGAAAACTATTTTAAATTGGGATAAAATTAATAATATTTTATGTCTTGAATTAATTTTTTAAAATTTTAGTGGATCAGCTTATGAAACTTTTACAGCTAACACCATTTTTACTCTCTTAAACTTTAACATGAAATGAATTTCACAAGGGTTTCTATCACATCAATAAGTGAAAACCACTAAATATTTCAAAATATTCTAAACTTTCAAAAATGCCCTTGGAAATTTACAAATTAGTGAAGTTTTGTATCATATGTTCAAAATATATTTAACAGCAAAGTAAAAATATATTAATTTCCTCTGCTAGGCATTTGGTCGTAAGCCAAACATTTGAAAATCGGAAGAAATTCGTGCTATAAAAGAAAAACGTGCATAGAACTTTATCTTGATACAAATGGTGCGAAAAGAATCAGTGACATAAGATAAAAAAATAAAGCCTTAGCTGTTGAAAATGAGAAAACATCAACCGACCCGTCTTACGCTTAATTTGGCTAATACTTTTTTGTGTTGAGGGTTTGTGAACCTCACATTCTGTTCACCCTGCATTTTTTCCCTTCTTTTTTTAAATCTTCTTGTCGTAACAATTTAGTGATGTGTGAAGAGTAAATGCAAATTTTTTGTAGAATCTTGCATCAATTTGTTTCCTTTAAACTTTTGTATTTTAATTCGTGCCGATTCTCCTTTTGGAAAATAAAAAAGGAAATATATTCTATTGCTAATGCCAAAGTGCATGTTTTTTATATTCTTTTAATTTTTCTTCCAACGAAGCAAAATTTTTTGAAGTTTTTGTTTTAAGGAGTGTTTGAGGTTAGTTTTTCTTTTCGTGGTTGGCTGAATGCGTCTTGTTTTTCTTTCAGAGAATGTTGATTTATGTTTCTAATTGTGTGTTTGTTTTAGTAGTCCTTGTGGACTTAGTTCGATTAATATATTAAAGCCAGGCAAAAACTTCTATAAAAAAATAAACAAAAACTTATTTGTTAATTTATTTATCAAATGTACTTACAATTCACAGCTTCAGACACAAAACAAAAATAATCTTTTATCTGAAAGGAACAGGAAATTTAATTATAAGGTTGCTACTACAACCTTACCTATGCTTCACCTAGATTTTTCAACAACAGCTGTTTTTCAACGAATTAACTCAAATGTACTACTTTAATTTCTCTAGTTTAAGTTATTATTTTGTCTGTAGTTTGTTACTTCCATTCATGGAATTTATCCACTCTATTCCGAATTGCTTATCTGGCAATTTTACATCAAGTAAAATCGTTTTATTTCATGTTAATTTGCAAAAAGTTCCAAGAAACAGATGGAGAATGAATGTAGAGTATCTGTACTAAATAAATACCAATCACACAAAACAGATATATACAACTAAATTTATACCTCGATAATGCAGTGCAAAATTTATATCTCAATAGTTGAAATTATTTCTGGGAACTAGCTAAACGCTTTCAAAAATATTCTACGAATAAACAAATATATACAGAGAGAATTAGTATTATTAATTCTAAAATATGATTACTAATTTTGTGTAAATACTGTAAATAATGTATATTTGGGTTTTAATGCGTTTATATTACTCTATATTTATTTCATGTTAAAATTGTACTATTCACAAGCAAAACCGCCTCTTACGTTATAATGGCGATTCAATGAGAACTTGGCGAAATCTTGGCGGTAGAGCCAAGTTGGCATAATTTTTGGCGACCATGTTGGTGGCCAATTTGGCGACCTTTTTGTCGTCATTGGCGACCATGTGGGCGAGTTCGAAACCCTCTGGATTCTTCTAGAAAGAAGTAGATATCTCCATTAACGTCACGCTCATGACACGAGCTGTTATATTTCTGGAAGTTTCTGCCAGCGCCTATAAATAGGAGTACCAGCCGCAACCAGTCAGTCTGATTTTAAGCAGCAAGTAGTGAGCATTGTTGTGACTAGCGGTTATTAGCTCGGCTGTGCTTGTATGAATAATCTTTTACTTACGTGTATTTTTAAGCACTGATGATTGCTGTTGAAGGGGTGTAGACCTTCGGGGATGTAATGAGTGAATATTGCTGATTAATCCTGTATTTAAAGGATTGGAATTTTGATAATAAATTCGCATCGCTCTTGAAAAACTGTTTATTTTCTTTGTGATTTTTTTTTGCATACAATTCTAGAACCCGGATCTACGTAACAATATCTATATTACACTTTATTCTTTCAAAGTGAAGCAGCTATGATATGTGGATCACTATGTGAAATTTATATTTGTTATTAAAAAATAGCAATGGATTTTTACATAAATCCTCTAATAAAAAATAAGTGACTTAATTATTCCTCCGTGTAAATTGCTGCCATATAAAAATATTTCATTCTTGTATATTCGTAAAATCTCATGTACTCTTCAAAACATGTTTATGTACACAAGAAATTTGTCTTTTTTAGTATATTTTTATTTGTATTTATTTTTTTTATTTGTATTTATTTTTTTATTTGTATTTATTTATTTTATTTGTATTTTTTATTTTATTTTTATTTGTATTTTTTATTTGTATTTTTTATTTTATTTTTTCATTGTACTTTTAGTATCTTTTCTTTGTATTTTTAATATATTTTACCTAGTATCTCTTTTTATTTATTTGAATCTCTTGGTTCAAAAGTTTAGAAAAGGACAATGGAAATGTTTGTTCTTTATCTTTTCGACACCAATGTAATTGTTAGGACATTTTTTTTCACTTGAATTGTGCTGTTTTTCTTTTTAAAGAAATAAGACCTGTAAAATACATAACTATCAATTTACTCACTCTTTGGAATAAGCCTAATTCAATTTTAATTAAATGTTTTGTATTAATTGAATTTTGAAAAAATGAAAACTGTAGTAATTGAATACGTTTGTTTTATTATTGTAACGTAATTGCTTATAATTCACGTATTTATAAAATCAGTAATAAAAATTAAATATATTATTTGTAATTATTCATGATTTTATTTACTTTTTACTTATCGTTTCATTAAAAAGAATAGGAATTTGATAAATTGCTATTACTTATTATTTATTGTTCCATTTTCTGTGTTAAATTATCGGTTGCAGCTAGTCATCAATTATTTGTCTCAGTATGAATTTAAATAGTTTAAACCTATTTTATTCCATTAATTAAAATGTTAATTCTATTTTAATGCAGGTATTTGAAATATTTGCACTAAAATGGAACAAATGCAAAACTAAAAATGTTCCTCAAATGAAAAGAGAAGCTAGCTATTTGAATGATAAATGGTTCCAATTACCTTTTATCAGCAGTAATTATTTAATATGAAATAACGTACGCATCAAATTATAATCCTACAACAATAGCATAGAAACTCAAAATTAAATATCCTGTAACAATGAAAACAAACAATTTACATCTTAATGACAAGAGAAAGAAAAGTGTTGTACTAATATGAAGCATTTCGGTCATTATGTTTGCAGAAGGTGGAATCGCATTACAATTGTATTTTACAACATGTGTGCAAGAGAATTCCTTTGTTTGTATTCAAAAGTGCTCGTATTTAAGGATTATCATTTAATTTGAAGAGTGACACAGATATAACGAATTAAACGTTATTTTAATTGCATAATTATTCTCCTAAATGAAGAACTTTCTATTTATATTTAATGATCATTAAACATAATTTGCATCAATGGCTTAATTAAACGTAACGTATAAAATGCATTGCTTGTTTTACAATTTAAAAATTTTGTTTTAAAAATGTGTATTTCTAGGTAGAAAGGTTTATAAATATATTGATTTTAACATTTGTTTAGCTGAAGGTAATATCAGATAAATAGAGAGTTGCAAATTTATAAATTAATTTTCTAAAAAAATTATTACTACTAGGGATTTATTATCAATACTATTACCGCGGTATTAGACAAATTATTTGTATTCTAGCATATTTTTGAGTTTAATAACTTTCTCAAGTTTTTAATTTAACTTGTAATATTTTTCAAAGCATTCCTTGCGATTTAAATTTTAAAAGGAAGGTGAGAATATATTTCAAATACTTCAAAAAGTAAAATATCTTAAACAAGAAATAATAATGACATTAATACATGCAAAAAGTATTCTTTGCTTCGAATATCATAACAAATCAACAAAAAATAGAGGTTTTACGGTTTCGTATCCCGTGTTAACTTAACAAACAGTTTTCGTTTATTCAAAGCTACAGCGTAAAAAAAATAATGTCTTTAAAGAAAAAAAAATGAGGTTTTATTTGTTAAAAATATTTTTACAAAATTATTTTTAACTCGTTTAATCTAACTCAGATTATCCTATCAGATTATTTTAGACCAGTATACTACAGTGATCCAAAAGTATCCAAAATACTTCTTTTAATTTGCACTGATAATATGTATATTGTCCACTATGAGTTTTTGCGCTCCACAGTTGCCGCATCGGCTTCTTTTTGTGGGTAGCATAACATCGTTCCCTCTGCACACGTGCATTCCTAAATATTGCGAGATCCTTTCATATGATACTACGCCGGAGCCGATGACCATGAGAAACCTAACGGCTGACACACGTGCAAGCCAGAACTCTGAGTGTAATTCGAAGTGTCAAAAACGAACGGTCCCACCCGGACAGTGGAGAAAGGGGAGCCCATTTAAAACACCAAAAGAGAGTTAGTGGTTGTTTTGCCTCCTCCTTCACAAATAACATATTCTGAACGAATGAAAGAAACAATAGTATGAATAAAGTATTCTTAATGTAAAATTGCAATTAATATAGCTGCAACGTAAATAAATCAATTTTTGGATTTCTTGGCTTTCACGCTACCATTAATTTTCCCAAACCTCAACCACAAAGTTTTGTCAATTTCCTTAGAATTAAAAAAAAATCGTTTTATCGTCTGAAAATAAATTTGTTTTTAATGATACACAAATTTTCATTTTATTAATTTTTCCAAATTATGATTTTTTTTCTAACTGACCTGACGATTATTAAAGATTGTTTTTTGTTTTTTCCCACGTGAATTCGTTTAAAAAAAGTCTTTAATGTGGGAGACAACCCCATTTTTTGGGGGTTTTTAAATTAAATTGGGGGGTTTCAATACCGGGTACCGAATTTCCGGTATTTTGAGCCATTTTTACAATTTTGGTTCCCGGTTTCAAATTTTAAAATACCTTTTTTCGGTATTTAAAAAATTTTTTTTTTCCACTATAAGTTCAGGGATCGCCAAAATAGTAAAATATCGACTTTTTTTTTTTGTCCCCCTAACGGTGAAATTATTTAGACTGTGAATCAAAATTAATTTACAATTAAGAAAAGTGATAAAATTTAAATCCAAGGAGGTGGGCAAAACTATCCTATTGCATCAGGCAATCCCGCCAGCCAGGATCTATAACTAATATTCGTATCTGTGAAAAAAAAAGTTGAGTTGGAAAAAGTGCAATATTCTTTTTTTTAATTGGGAAATTTGTTATTCACATTGTATTTGATAAAAAAACTTTGGGTTCAAAATTTTTTTTTTTAAAATTTTATATATATTTACTCATAAAAATAACCATAATAATGAATAAAAAACTTTAAAAGACAAAAAAAAATCAGGTAATAAAAAATTTTGGTTTGAAAGTGGAAAACCCTGAAACAGTGATATAAAATTTTTTAGTGATTTAAATAAATAAGATCTTTTTTTTTACTTTTTTTGTTTTTTATATACTGTTTTTTTTATAAGTTACAAATAGTTTTTTTTATATTTACACTCTCAATAAAAAAAAAAAGAAAATCGGTTTTTCTTTTTTTTTAAATTTTCTCACCGGTTTTAAAACCCCAAAAAAAATACCAAATTTCGTATTGAACTCTAATCCGATTTTTGCAATTTTACCATAATAATTTCTCCCCTTACCCCTTTATTTTCGTTATTTTTGAAAAAATATTCAACAAAACATTTTTGAAAAGCTTGTATTCATTAATATCCACCGTATAGAGCAACGGTTAAAATTTACTTCGTTCATCATTTTAATTCCCTTAAGCATCGGTTTTAAACTTTTGGACCACGCCCCCCCTTTTGTATCAGCTGACATTGTGGGGCCCCCAAAATTGAATACCCCTCCCAACACATGGCCAAAGGATTTAAAATTCTTTTAAAAAATCCTCTGGATCTGTTACCTATACAGACTTTTTTAACACTTTTTTTCCATTTAGAAAACAATAAACATCTAAATAAAAATATTATAAATTCTAAATTCAAATAAATAATGTATTATAAAAATTTTAGTGAGAAAGATGGTGCTGCATTTCTTTTACAAGTGCTGTTATATCAGGTGTAATATCTGAAGTCTGCAGTATCAATACCGTTTCTGCGCGCTCTCTCACTCTTTTTTCCAGAAAGTTTCTATAAATATTAATCATAACATTAGATCAGAGACTTCCGAATTCCCTAGAAAGGGGGTGTTGATCCCCGGGGGGTCCACGGACCATAGTTTAAGAACCATTGCATTAATGTAATAACAGAAAATTGTACTTAAATCTTGAAGGGAGTTCAGAAAAGCGACTCTTTAAAGCACATTTTAAGGATTGGAAAAAATGCTGGGAGAATTGTGTTGAAATTCGGAGGAGATTATATATATAAAGTGAAGACAGTGTAGTAAAGTTTGAGCAATAAATTTTTAAACTTTGTCTTATAAAAGCTTTTAAGATACTTTTGGTCTCACAGCAATATTTTTATATTATTAATGTATTACATTACACATTTATCCATTTTGCCTTCACAACATTTCTTGAGTGAGTAAATATTAACTGTTCAGGTACACGAGGGCTTTGGGTGACGTACCTTGTAATTTTGAACCATGGTCAAGTGAGGAGGACGACACCTGAGCTGGCACCCCCTCTCCTAACTTCCACACCACACCACGGGAGGACATTTGAGCTCTCGACAAATTTAACGTGCATCGTGCCCCTACATGGCGGGTCTTTAGTGGTACTGAGCTCGAACTCATGAGACATGCCTGTTAAGATCCGATACCTTGACCACTGGGCTTCCGCAGCTCCTGCTATTTAACAGAAGTTCGGCATTAAAGCGAAAATCATTTGAAAGTAGAGGAAAAAAACCCTTAGAATGTATAAAAAAAATTTTCGATATTGCAAATGACCTAGACTGAGGGTAAACAACAGTTTTTCTAAGTCTTTTCATGAAGCATTCATATCCTGCAAGGAAGAAAATCATTTAAATTTCATATATAAATGTGATAATTATGTTATCTGATAAAACTATCTATATTCAATGAAGGTGTAAATATTTAATACATTAAGTAGAATTTTGTTCTAAATTTAAGTTGAACAAAATAATATTTGTCTTCAATGTTTTTACATAGTTCAAAAATACACCTTGATATGTTAGAAGAATACAATTTAACTTTCCATAAAAGGTTGAAATTGTAAATAAGTTTATTATATTGTATAATAATAGTAAATATATGCAATATGTCGTTTGGTTGTTTCGAGTCATCTTATTTAATTCAAAAAATGAATAAAATTCTCCAAGCAATTTCATGCTTCACGAATGAAAACTGTTTTACGTGTGATTATTTAAGTGTCTAAATCAGGGCTCGGCAGCCTTTTAACTGTGGAGAACCAAACCAATCTACCAGTATGATTCAGCGTCCCGTACGGTAGGACATTCTTAAAACAATTCGATTCCCGCGAAAATGGATAAATAGAGAATAGAGGTGAATCACTTAGATTTACAGTTTTATTATGCATTAGTTTTACATCACTTAAAGATATTTCTTAGCATAAAAATAAACAGCATAATATATAACTATTACTTCAACAAAAATAAAAGTTAAATTATACATATGCATTTTTAAAGATATTTGTTAAAATAAGAAATAAACAACACGAAATATAAGTATTTCCCTTTATTATAGTTAAATAAAGATAAATAAGAATTTTAATTCGAACCTAGCCTTTGCACTTCTCTAGTTTCATATCCCAATATCAGGGGTGTAATTTGTGACTTTGAATTTGACACGATTCTGAACATTCAGTCGTTAAAGAGTTTTTTTGCAGACTCGAAATATTTTTCACATGATAATATTGTTTCTTTTTTTTTTTTTTTAAAATTAGGTATGTAAAACCAAACTCTGAAAGCGAAGTACATGCAATTTCTTTCATCGAACAATTAAATCTCTCATTCAAAGTTTACAATTTTTTTCCCTTTGAGTTATCTTTCAGATTATTTCGTAACCCTGTAAATGTCCATGATTCTGAAGTCGCTTGTCAAATAATGCTCACTACAAATTTCTCAAATTCAATTGTAATCAAAAATTAACAAATTTGTAGAGTATTGTAGAGTGCCACTGGAAAATGTACCAAGTGCCACATGTGGCACGCGAACCATAGGTTGCCGACACCTGGTCTAAATAGTAGAATGTGACTTTTCTAAATAGTTTTATTTAATGGTTTTCATAGCTCATATAGTAAGCTTTAGTATAAATACTTCGAACCGGTGTAATTAAATGTTACACTAATAGAGATAAAACATTAGATTTCAATGGAGATAAAAGTTTAAAAGATAGTTTTCTATGTTAAGTTACTTTAAAAGGTGTGGGATGAATTTCGTAGTCAGATCTTATAATTTAATTGCATGTACATTAAACATAGTTTCGAAATTTAAGTAAATACATCCAATCACATATTATTAATGTATGTATTCGATGCATTAAATAAATATGCTTTAGTAATGAATGTAGGGAATATCTTATAAATATTCTAAGAGCCAGTAATTCCGCTGTATTGTTATTAAACGTTACTTTAAAAAAATAAAATATCCACTTAGGTAAAATTAACATAAAAAAGTTCCGATTTTTTAAAAACATTTTTACAAACAATTAAACTGTGCATTTCCTGTATTTCATATGTATATAAAACTTGAAAATATAATTTTAAATTTTTTAAAAAAAAAAAGATTTTGAAGTGAATTTTGATTTTATTTTTAAATACTCTTCATACACACAAATCGAAATTGGATTTATTGTAACGAACATATATGTAATGTTTTCTTTTTCAATAAATTCCATCATTATGTTTCCGTAAAATTGTTTCTTTATTAACTAACTAATTTTCGAAAATCGTGACACCATATGTTGAAAGTAATTTGAATATTCTTAACACCATAACATGTTATTTCTTGAAAGATTCAACCAAGACTTGTAAAATCTAAAAAGTAAACAGAAGTAATAATTAGGAAGTTTTCCAATTTTCATCCATAGCCTTAAGGGACAGTGATATCTCATTATAAGCTTGTTAGTTCTAGCTTATTATATCTTAGCGCTAAGTCGTGACACAAAATGCAATATTTTCATTTGGAAAATAAAGTTTTCTAGATTTAAATGAAAAGTTTGCTACCTATTACTTGTTGTCAACGTAATATTTAAAACAGGATATAAAAGAATGAAATTCATTATCTTTAAAATTTTCGTCTGGACTATAATTTAAAGTAATAGAATAAAATAATGTGGATGGATTTTGATTGGATAAAAGATAACCCGTATATAATGTACTTTTTTTTGTTTTGTAAAACGAGAAATATTGGCACATAGTTAAAGAGAGTTTTCGATTACTTTTAACCATATATTACACTATAAAGGTAATTAAACATTTGAATCAGAAATATTTTGAAACAATTAATTCAAGATTGTGAGAGAGAAAACGAGAAACGAATAAGTAGAGCAGCTGAAACATTTTAGGCATAAATTTGTAACTAATGCTAAGTGCAGCAGCCGATCTTATCTAATTATTTTTTTTAATAATTTATTTTCGTAAATGTTTGTGCCGTCACTTTTTTTTAATAATTAAAAACTTGAATGAGGAGTTAATCCGCATACAACATATATATGTTCAAAACTCATAAAAATAGGGGGGAAAAAGGAAAAAAAAAACGGAACAAAAATCCAACATAAGAGCTATAGTAGCTATAAACTAAAGCTTCTAAGTGGTTTCAGTGGGACTAAGACAACTGTAAGAATCTAACCAAATTTTATGCCATCCAGCTAGTGTGGGGGATATCGTCCTCGGCTTGTAACCGGGTGGGCTCGAATTCGAATCCTGAACAAGGAATGGTTGTATTTTCTTCGGGAAAAGAAGTCGGACTTAGCCTGTAATGGATTCTCGTCTCGAATGGAAAGCAGCGCCACCCTTCTGTTACATGATGGAATCATCATTTGTAATAAATGTCTATATTCTTATCTTTGTAATTGTATGTTTCTGTTCTTCCACGTATTTCATATTTATCCCGGGATAAAAACACACAACAGCAACAACCAAATACTATATAACATAAACCAGTGTTTCTCAAAGTGTGGGCGCCGGGTGCGTGATAACCCTACAAGGGGGGCGCGAGCATATCGGAAATAAAAGATTTTAAAAAAATTAGTTTACTGTAATGAAGTAAGAAAATACTTTCTGACATAACAAAAAATAAACATTTACACTGATAGAATTTATAGTATTACTTCATCAAACATAAAAGCTTTCATTTCGATACATTCATTAGCTATCTGATCCTATAACTAAATAAAAAAACACAACATTTTGATTGATTTGCTGTAATCCCACGATGAGAGATTTTTATTACTGAGTTTTCTTTTTCAACCTAAAACTATTTCAGAGAAAAGACAAAACCCAGATCCAGAGAAACATTCTAGGAAGATAAAAAATTCATCTGTTTGACCTTTTCGAACTTACTGGTATGGTTAGTTCGTTCCTTTTCTATGCCTTTATTTTTCATTTAGGGAAGTTGTAAATAATGCGCCTATACGAAAGAGTTATATGACATTTCGAAAAGCACAGAAAGCACATTGAAAGATTATTTGGCCAATATTTATTTTTATGAGTATTCTGAAACATAAAACATGAGAGAGAAAAATGTTTTATATGATTGCTTTTTAGAACTAATACTCATAGTTTTACATTGATTACATATTTAACCCGAGAGCGGTCGCGCGGATTACAGAGTCAAACTACAAAAATTTGAACAAAATAGGACAGCTTTGCTTGCAGATATCATTCCTGTAGCGTTCGTGAAAAGTTTTTGTGATTTGTGTCCTTTATTAAGGTCACGTACCTTAGAAACATTTTAATTCGGTTCTATTGGAATTTTTATCAAATTATCAATGAAAAAGAGGTAGAAAGTAAGTAAGTATACTTCTTCTTAGTTCAATTATTCACTTGAATTTTGATTTTTATTGTGTGCAATAAAAATAATTGTAAATAAAGCTTCGAGTTGACTCCATCACCCCGCGCGACTATTACCATTAGTATCGAGCGCGCGTCTGCTTCCGCGTTAAAACATTTTGAAGTCTTCTTGTTTTAAATATTAAAAATAACACAATTATTCTTTATCGGAATTTTGCATTCTCTTTCATTATTTAACATTAATAATAAATGCTAATTTGTGAGGATTACAATTACAGTTAGTTTAAATCTATTTATAATATGAACATTCATTAAAAAAATAATCTTACATTTTTGTATTGATTGCAGTGCTCTTGGTTTTACTCTCCTTACAATTCAGCAAGTGCCGAATGGGTGGCGTAGTTTATTTGTCGCTGGCCATCTGCACCTATTGTTCAGGATTCGACCCCAACCCATCTCGGTGGATTTTCATGATGCAGAAAATCGACTGCGGTCATGAACGGCCATGTCGTATGATTATTCGGCATGTAAAAAATCCCTTGAAATGCCCATTTGACTTGGCTGCCAAAATTTTAAAAATTCTAATGTTCAATTTTGCATCGTCAGAGCTCAGGTGCCTCCCTCAGAGAAAGGAAACTGGGCATCAAAATTACTTGCGGCAATTGGTATCGCCTATTATACGGGGCCACACTAAAAAGTGATACCAGCTCCTGGGGAATAAGCTAGGTCTGCAAAGGTAAAAAATAACATTTGCAATTACACGTTTTGCGCGATCATCGGATAGTTTGCTCAGACTCACACAGATGTTCTCGAGAATGCTAATTGTGACGGATATGATAGAGAGCAACATAGACTAGACTATTTTTCTAATGACATTTAAACTTTTAGAAATGGATGATGGAAGAAATAAATCTTTAAATAAATATCATTTTGCAATCTGTTCCAATTTAAAAATTATAGATACGAAAAATAACATGATAATTATCCTATTACTTAAAAGTAGTTTGTTTAAAGGATATATTACTTAAAAGTAATTTGCTTAAAATATATATTACTTAAAAGTAACTAGTACAAAATTTAATACTTTCTTGTGAATTTGTACCGTTTATAATTAAGATCGTATGGTATCTTTAGCGACAAAGCGCATTATTATTGTATAAGGGGGGGGCGATATATAAATTATGATTGAAATTTGGGCCACCAGTAGTGAAAGCTCGAGAGGCACTGACATAAGCCAATCTTTGAGACTCGATAGGTTGATAAATCAGAAGCAAAACAAAAAATTACGGACTGAAAAGCAGTGGAATAAACAAAATGTTTCGGATAAATGAATGAGAAGTTAGCAAAATTAAGTTTTCCAAAGCTACATCTATTCATGAAAAAATAATTTGAAAAATTAAATAAATAATTGTAAATATTACTAATTACTTTATTGTTAATTAGATGCATCCAAATCCGAAAAATCAACCATTTTTGAGTTAGTTTTTAATAAGTCTAGATATTCAATATATTTAATCTAAATTCCCTATTTGTACACGAAAGAATTAAATCATTAATATAACGGTCATGTGTAATTCATTATCAATAATATTTATTTCAAAAAAGTGTAAATAGAGGCTGGTCCACAATTACTAGCAGAACCACATTAAGGCTGACCCTCAACCTGCTTATAAAAATTTTGATTAAAAGCTATGACATTTTCTTGTAAGACAGGTTTTATTAGAATTTAAAATGTTTCCATTTGTAGCAAGTCCTTTCATATTATTCACATATCAAAATTAAAACTCTAAATATACTATCAGCATTTAAAGTGTAAACAAAGATCATCGAAGTCAAATCATGCATTGAAAAATTAATTTTTCCTTCGTGATTTTTCTCTCTTTATAAAAATCCTCCTCTCCACACATATAAACATAAACTTATAATATGAGTTTAGACTGTGAATCTAGTTGCGTTTTGATCTAATATATTGTACTAGATAACTACCAAAAAAAATACTCTATCAAATAAGATGCCAAAGAAAGGGAACAAAATTACTACGAACAGAAAAAATTTGATCTTTTCTGCAACCGTTTCAAAATCAGATAACTTTTTTTTACTCATTTGTGACTATAAAACTTTACTCAAGATCTAGTTTATCAGAAAACAAACACATTTATTTTTTATAATATTTATTATAAAATACTTACAATCTAAGAAAATTTGTATTTAAAAAGGAAAATAAGTATTATACACATGTTCAAAAATAAAATGAGCACTAGTTTTAGATTAGTAAATACTCTCTATATCATAAGTATAACAAAATATATATTTATCTTTCCCAGTTAACTAAATTTCATTTAAACATATAATAATAAAGTACAAAATTAGTTCTTCGATATATTTTAACATAGAGAAAAACTGTTTAAGTAAAGTATCCTAAGCTGTTTCTACAATGTGTACAAGTTTTATCCTCCAATTGAAATTTATCTCTTGCAAGCTTTTTTCACCATACAATTCAGCACTTTTCTTTTGGCAACAATATTTCAAACTTCCAGTCTATAGTCCTTAACGTTACCCTTTATTCTCTTCCAACAAAACTAAGATCCGACAACTACAAGTTCCAGTCAATCAATAACTGGGACTGGAAGAAACCAGCAAAAGTGAGATGCAGCTAAATCCCTCCACTTGTGAGTCTGCCAACATCTTTCATTTCGCCAGATGACTGAAATGTCTGACTTACAACACCTGCTTGTGTGCAATTTTATCGCTTTCAGCATGTCCCACGTAGTCTTCCGCGACATTAAGCGGCGCCTGCAGGTAATTACACCATCCATCTCCAGTAAGAATAAATAGCGTGTGTAAACAGGTCTGACGCTCCTTGTTTCTCGTTGATCGCAAACAGCTTCGGGAGCTTTGGAAGATGTTACCTAGACAAAAAAAATCGCTTGCCTCTTCCCTCCTTTTTTTATCTGCTGTGGAAATCCCTCGTAAATACGCTTTTAATTTGGTAGTTTGTTTGGAAGCTTTTAGTGTAAAGGGTCGTTATACAGATCAATCGATAGGTGAAGTAAACAAAAAAGAGATCAAGCGTAAAATGGGGGAATATTATTCTGAAGCAGCTTGCTTATCCATGTCTTTTTTTTCCTAAATTTGAAATGGAATTTTTTTAATATAAAGTGTGAAATATATCGTAGGAGTTCTGTAAATTGTACGTGTATCAATGTATTGCTGATTCATTCATTTTAATTACTTTCTGGCTCCTATTAGTGAAAAAATTAAAAATAATTAGTAAATGATACTCAAAATCGAAACAACTTTTCTTCCTTGCATCAGGTTCGAATTTATTTTATTCAGGATATTTTTCAAAATTCTAATAAGTGGAAAACTATTAAATAAAAATAAAATCATATTGGACAAAATATGAAAAAAAAGTCCCAAACAAAAGGAAAAATAAATGTAAAGATTAAAAGAAAAATGTAGTTGTGTTTAAACGCTTAAATATAATCATAAAATAAAATATTTCATGGAAAAAATGAAATATAGAAATAAAGTATTCATTAAATGCATTAAGTACCTATTGAAAAAGTCATTTTTATTACTTGTGATATATACCATTAACTTCCATGTATAAGCCGACAATTTTTGTAACTTTCTTACAGTTTGCAAGTTACTTGGTTGCTTACATATGGATCCGATAATCTGAGGGAAAATATTTTTGCAAAAACGGGATTTTTACATATTTTCCGTTACCGTGAGCGAGAGAATGTTAATTTGTTTGGAGTGGGACTTCAATTCTCGAAGGGGAAAAAAGTCGGTTATATCCTTCAAAGTCAATGCAAGAATCCTGGTTTTTCAATAATTCGTAAAATTAGCATTTACTCATTGAGCAGCGAGTTTTAAGATAGCGTAAATACAGATCGACGATCACGTACCGCTTAAGAAATTTTCTTCCCACTCTTTTCCAACTAAAATGTCGCAGAAAGTATGACTAGGACAGTTATTACACAAGAACAAATGAATGAAAAAATGTATATGCTTCCAATAGGTTTATCATTAAAAAAACTGTTGACGTTTTACTTTGTGACGGGCTCACGTGTCTTTTCATTAACATGTCCTTTGGGTTCTTTTGGGGCCAGAATAAAGGGCAACTCTTTTCCAAACAAAACCCAAGAAGTGAAACTTGAAGGAAAGATGCAAATTAGATAGTTTTTAAATATCAGAAGTTTCAGTAAGTGAGGTGGCAATTTCGGGAATGTTATGTTAGAAAGTGATACAATCGTGAAGTGACAGCCAACAGAGGTTATCCCGAAGATAGAGCCATTAGGTCAAGGTGCATACCATTGAACTCGAGTAAAGACGCAACTTCCATAGTATCGGATCAATGGTTGAATTAAAGTAGGATTGACTATTTAATATTAGGACTTGCGATATTATTGGAAGTGAGATTAGGTGGGTTAGATAGTGAAAGTGGTCCGAGTTAGTTTATTTCGGTATTACTTGTATTGTGTGTTTGTTCGTCGTAGATTCTCACATATATATCATTATCTGTTAAATGCTTAAGTTCAAGTTCTTAATAAATATATTTTAAGAACATGCAAACTTATAGTCCTGTAAGTGAACCTACATATCTAGCTTACGCAGATATTCAAAGGGAAGATGACCCTAGGGTGCGTTTTCACAACTTAACAAATTTGATTGGAACATATTTCAACCATTGTTTGTTTTACTCGCTTAGCAATATCTTTAAACATAACCATGTCATAAGAGTAAAGATTGCAACAGTTGTTCTATATTAAGTTTATACAAATTTTAAATTTTGGGTAAATTTTTGAAAAAATGCATTTTTTGGTTTATGTTCGAAAAGATTGATTTTACCAAAATCAAGAGATAGACTTTACTATTACCTTTGAATACATCTATAGATATATAACAATAGAGGTGATTATCATCATAACAAATCTCTTTGATAAACGCATATTCATAACATAAAATATCTCAAAAGATTTTGGATCTGAATTGTAGAAGACAATCTTTTAGGAGCGATATATTTACCAAGGCAACCCATTAAACTTTGAATTGATTACACGACATAAGGCAACACCATCAAAAACGCGTGAAATTTCCATACAAATGGAAACCAATCTATTCGACAGATTTTGCGGCAGAAAACGATATTTAAAGTATTACCTTAAACTACTTAAATTATCTGTGTACTTAACTGATGGGAAGAAAAATATCGAGAATTGCAAACCTCTCACATTAAGGGGAAGCGATAATCGATAAATTTTGTCCATTTCTAGAACGAAATTCTTCTTTAACGAGCATCTCGAGACCTAACTATTCGGCCCAGAAAGTTCTAGAAAACAGCACTTAAACGCTCATGACTTTCAAATCATCACAAGGTTCGATTTTCCAATCACAGAACCAGGCCTTCGCTTTTCTGTAATTAGCAGGAGGTAATTTTAAGCCTAGCCTTTTCCGGAATCAAAATAGGTTTTTGAAGACTGATTCAAACATACAATTTTAAAGCAGTTTATGGGTTGTGCTAAAATATTTTATACATATATAAATTGAATCAACTATTTTTTAATACCTTATCTATGTATGTAAAAATGGATGTCTGTATATATGAAATCGTATCATTCCAACATCGTTTAACCAATGAGTATGGAAAAATTGGCATGTATATGTATTATTTTGTGGAGAATGTTTTATGCAATCCGTTTTGTTGCAGCTCTCCACCTGGTGCTCAAGTAGCATATCAAATTCTGCTCTGTTCAAGCAATCGCTAAGTTGCCAACATGGTCGCCAAAAATGATGTCAACTTGGCTCTATCGTCAACATCTCTACTAAATTCGCCATTATAATGTAAGGAACGGCGTTTCTTGCGAATATCACAATTTTACAAATAAATACAACAAAATATAATATTATCGTATTGCACATCCAGATGCGTAAGACGTTTGTATACGCCGGTAGCATTTAAAAGGTTAAAGTCGAATTGTAGGTTTAGCGTCAAAATATAGTTTGATTGAATTTAGTACATTGTTATTGTACGGGGGGCGATGAAAATTATGATTGAATATTGGGTCTGCAAGTATTGAAAGTTTGAGAAGCACTGGTGTAGTTCATAAGCTCACACACACTTTTTTCACCTAAATCTCAACTACACATATTAACATAAAATTGATAAGTTGACTATAGTTTTACGTTTATTGGTTAAATTCAAATGAATTCAAAAGAAAATACAGACTATGATATCAAAATTTAACATAAATATCCATCCTTTCCATGAATTGTTTTTACGCAAAAGTTTTCAATCGAAGGTGGAAGAAAATATAATAGAAACAATACAAATTTATATTGAACATAACAACAACGAGATATTTAAATACATGACCCCACAGCGGCGCATAGAGTTCTAGAGAACGTCGGAATAAATGAAAATATTGAAGAGTGACAGACTGACCAATATATTGGAAGTTAAAACAATATTTTAAACTAACATGGGGTAATATAAAACACTGTTGTACATTTTATTTTAAACAAATATATGGCCCTAAAATATTTGTTAGGAGGCAAAATATCACCAAGTATTCTAGAAATGAAACCTTAACAGATGGCCCAAGCGATTCAGACTTCGTTCATAAATTGTTATGTTGATAATAAATCAATACTTAAAAATTTATTTTATCATGCAGATGGTATTTGTGAAAAATGAGCATTGTGTTGTATTGTTTTATATTTTTTCTACGAATATCTGTGTAAAACAATAATTTCGTTTGGTATAGGTCATTTTAAAATTGTTTTCAGTTCTTTTCTGAGGTGTTGCATTGAAATTGCTTGTTCGATGATCGTGTGCTCCCTTTTTACTGACTCTTGTTATTAACTATTGGAGATTGAGAATTCAGTCATAAAATGATTTTATGTCCTCCATTCTGGTCCTGTATGTTTAATTGCGACATTCTTCAGTAAGGATTTATGTTATAAAATAATGACGAACCAAGTATGCGGTTAATCACCAAAGGTAAAGAAACATGAATATATAATTTCTTAATTCAAATACTTAGAAATTCTATTTTTGTATCTAAGCGAGTTATGCCTGGGTTCCTGTCTAAATAGAATTTTTATCTGCAATACCTATTTACTAATTTACCTACTATACATATGCAATGTTTCAATTGTTAGAGAAAGATACATTTTGAGTTGCATTTCTCGTGTGTCCTGTTCTATTAACATAATTATCAAATATTTGTAACAATACTTATCAATTCCTACTATTAGCTCACACTCTCTCTATTTATATATATATATTTATCTTGTTCATATTTTCAATCGTTCATAAAATACTTTCTATTCATCCATTCAAGTTCAAATAATTTTTTTTTAATCTTGTAGTGGATGGCACTTACTTAATACAGATTTTCAAATATTAATTAATAAAATTAAATTAATTACCAGGTTTTGAGGCCAACTTAGATTTCTATCCATTGTTGTAACAATGTAACTATTAAAACAAAGACAAAAGTTCGCGTCAAAAACCTGTTTGTCAGCCAAACTAGCCAAACCGGGTATGTATAGTTACAACAATGCAAATAAATCATGCTCTTTTTTTCAATTCCTACAATTAGTTCACTCTCTCCCTATATATGTCTTGTTCAAATTTTCAATCGTTAATAAAATACTTTCTATTCATCCGTTTAAAGTAGGAATTGACTTAAAATTTTTTTAAATATTACTTGTCTTCTTAATTACTTGTCTCACAGGCTTTTTTACAGTAAACTTATTAATTATAAATAATGCATGATACAAGACTTAAGTAATATTTCAAAAAATCTGACTAAATTAACATGCCACCATTTATGATTTTGTCAATATTGCGCCGATTAGTATTAAAAGTAACAAAAATTATCAAACCTGAAATGTAATATTCCTATTTTAATTATTTCTCACATTCGCTAAATATTAATAGAATGTAATACAAATAAGTTAACAAAATCGCTCAATATTTATTTATATAGATCTGACTCAAAATGAAATGAGTATGAATGGTATTGGTTTTTATATAACAAAATTGTATTACTCAAAGAACATGAAAAAAACTTGAATATCTCTTAATACGCATAAGACTTTTTACTAAACAATGTGATTTCACTTTTTGTGTTCATATAAAACCAAGTAATTATATTAAAATGGTAGTGAAATATTAGAATTGATTTTATATGAGTTTGATTCTATATTCGTCTTAGAAAAAATGACGTTTTCCCTCTAATAGTAAGCTATATATTAAAAGCAGAATATCGTATTGGCCGTATCTCTGATTTCTGACTTTTTATATGAATTACAACAGTGTTAAAAATACCTGATCTTTAAAAATTAATTTTTACAATTTTTGGTAAAATTTAATTCGATATGAAGTGAAAAAAAATTTATAAATTCATAGATTTCACTCATTAAGCATGGCACATTACAGTTTTCGAGCACGCATTATACACACCGAAAAAAATATGCTTTGTCATTTCTAAAGTCAATTATGATCCTTACAACGATTAAACGGTTATGATAAATGTTTATTCAAATCAATGATAATATTATAACAATAAAATTTACTTAAAATGAATAATAGTTTTAAAAAAATGCTTTTATAGTGAATCGAACTAAAAAGTAAAAGAATAGTTCTTAAAGAAGAATTAAATGATTAACGAGAAAATTAATGTCACTGGGATAAAAGCGTAAAGTGCTCTATATTGATTGTTATAATTTCTTACTAGTTCTATTTCGAAAAGCTGAGTTAGTGTAAAAATGTAGTACAAAGCACCCCACGCTTTTACCACAATGTCATTAATTTTCTCGTTAATCATTTTATTCTTATTTTAAGAATTATTCTTTTACTTTTTAGTTCGATTCACTATAAAAGCATTTTTTAATTGTTTTCTTAAACTATAATTTATTTTTCATTTTTTAGTTCGATCTACAATAAAAGCCTGTGATTTAGTCTTTAAAACTATCATTTATTCTTTGTTAAATTTATCCTTGACTTTGATATTTGGAGCCGGAATTATGTGGCTCCTGGAATTAGTCTTGCTCTTCAGTGGATATTAATTAATGGGTCTGATAGGGTATTTATTTAGGGGTTTCGAATGAGCCCCCTGTCGTTGTATTTCAAAGATTCCATCTCTATAAATACAGGTCTTAGTTAAGAAGAAACATTAAATAACCATCGTATTATCACCTTTTAAACGTATTGCAAAATTTTAATGCGTATCATCACTTCTAAACATATTGCTTTATCAAAATTTAAAAAAAAAATATATAGCAGTTAGAACATAAATTACTTTTATTTCCGTTTGTGGTTTTAGCGTTTCACTTTAATATTTTAGGGGCTAAATCTGAAATTAGTCGCCAAATCTAGAAATGACATTTGGAATTAGTCGCCAAATCGAGAAATCTTTATATTCCTTAATTATTAAGATCCAAATCAGGACATTGAAACAAAATTATGAAATTATTGTATTGTCATCGGTCCTTGACAAGTGTGCGAAATTTCGAATTAATCTGACCTCATAACGTGGGTAAAAATCGAGTACAAAGATTCCATTACATACAAGTGAAACTAATAAAAACATGTTAAAAAATTTTAATTGAAGTTATCTAAAGCCAGATAACTTTATTGAATGTCTTAAAAGGAGTAAAACCATGGATTTTGTAATGAATATTCAAAATTACTCACTGGTGTATGGAATACCTGGTTCACACACGTTATCTTACAAACAGGTAAACAAAGCGTCCAATTTAAGATCTGAGGTTAACTCTCACTCCCAACTCACACTTCTCGCGTAGTTACAGTTAATATCTTTAAGTGGGATTTGAAGCAACAAAAGCTATTTTCTCGTTCTCGCGTAGTCTTTCAATCTGTTTATTTATCAACAACACTTAATAACACTCGCATTGCTGCCATTCGAGGTATCAATAGTTTAACCAATGCCATAATTCGTAAATTTAATATAATGACTGATTGATTGATTGTAAAGAAAGTTGCAATTCGAAGCTACAGGAATGCCACGGCTAATTGACGAAGACAACATCTGAGTTGGCACCCCACTCTCGAAACATCCACATAATACAAATACGCCTAGCAGCATCAGCCTATAACCCCCATTTCTATCCATCCGACCACCCTCCATCTTAACGAATCAGGCAAACGGCTTCTCTCAGACATTGCGAGACCCCACTGCCTATTGTCAACAAATCTGCTAACAAAAGTTGTAAATCAACAGAAGTTACACGCGTAATCATGAAAGCCTGATGTATGCATATTTTTCTCTCACTCATATATATATCTTTTTTCCTATTAAAAAAATGATAGCTATTGTTTTTGTATAAAGTTCATTTTTATCATTTATATAAACTATAAATTTTATTGTTACTGCCATTTTTTTTACGGTGAGCTTCGAAAAACATGTTGTTCCTCAGCTTTTGGAGGACATTGTATATATATATATATATATATATATATACGCGTGGTATGTGCGCTTGTGCATGTGTGTGTGGGTAAGCTAATTCATCAACATTATCATTCAGTGATGCGAATACAAAAAAAGTGAAAAAATACTTTAAAATTGTATTGGCCAATTGTGAACGAAGACAAAGATATATCCTATTAAATTTTAATGCAACAATGATTATATTCCGCACAGAATTAACAGGAGAGTTTAATGTTAAGAATAACACAACCATAAACCCTTAAATAAAAATATACATAACGTTTTATATATATTATTTATTTGCAAGTAATCCAAATCAGATAAATTTATGGAACGTTTTCTATATATCTAGTTTTATCGTAAATATTTCATCCGCCTTTGGGACAACATTTTAATTTAAAATGCATGGACATTGTAGCGCAAATGCTTTCAAAATATATAAAATGTACTCAATGAGAAAATATAGCCACATAAATCATAACAAATATGTGAAATGTTATATTTTATGACCTAGCAATTTTATTACACAAACTTAATAGCTTTTCCATAATAGTGCATCTCTCATTTTCATTCGAAAGATTTGTGAACGGAGCAATAAATTCACATTCATACAAATAATCTCAAGATTATTTCAAAAATAAATGACCGAATAAATTTATAGATTTATTTTTTTACTAATTTTATTTAAAAAAAATATTGCAATTTGAAGATAATTTGCACCATTATTTTGAGGAATTAAAGTACACTGATGTGTTCAATTTAAGATAATGTGCATATTTTGTTGAATTTCATGAAAAATTTTGAACGAAATGTAAAAGTACTGCTTCAAAATAAAGATACATATTTTGTGTGTCGAAAACGTAAGTGTATACGTGTGGCGTGGTGGGGGTGGGGTCAGTTAGTTGAGTTCCAGGACTTTAAGCGTGTTTTTTTAAATTCTAATTTTGTTCTCCAGTCCACCTCGCCGAATGTTTTTTTTCTTCGCCGCAATCACACAGTTAAATTTAAAACTTAAACTGTAAAAATGCGTAACCCCCAACCTTTAGATGATTAAATGAGATGGCGAATTGTGGGTAGGATAGAAGCAGACCAATCTCAAATAAAAAATTTTAGAGAATTCAATTTGATGACCAGCATTGTGTTCAACATATGGTAACAGTTTTCGGATACCAAATTCATCAAGAAAATGCCTGGGCAAGGTTGTCTGACAGCCATAACTGCCAGAAAAGATCACCATTATTGATTAAATATTAACGTCGCACTGTTCAACTACACGAGGGCTTTTGGTGACGAACCACTTAATTTTGAGCCATAGTCAAGTGAATTGGACGACACCTGAGCTGACAATCCGCTCTCCTAACTACCACACCAACGGGAGGACGTTTCAGCTCTCAACAGATTTAACGTGCATCGCTGCCCTACAAGGGGGTCTTTAGTGGTACTGGGGTCAACTCGTGACAAGGCAAGCCACGATCCGATACCTGTACCACTCGGCACCGCGGCCGCCAGATCACCATTATAGCGAGGCGTAACAGGGATATTACAGCTTCTCAGCTCTTTCGTGGGTTGTATGTGGCTACAGGAACTCGAGTTTCAAAGGAGACCGTTTCTAGAAGATTTCACGTGAAAGGGCTGTTTGTAAGAGAATACTTGTTATTTGCGTGCTTCTCAGTTCTGCGAACAGGATATTTCGCTTAAAATTGTCCAGATGTTATAGAGATTAGAGCATGGATTATTGGCGACAATTTCCTTCTCTAATGAGTCCCGGTTCAGTCTAACGAGTGATTTTCACAGTATTTTCGTATGGAGAAGACAATAGACTCGCTACCTACTCTCCATTGTCCGAGAAATTGAACATTATCCCGTTCAGGACCATGATCACACATAGTGATCACGCGTTTCTTCCTCCAGGGCCCACGATACTATATATGTGATTGCGCTTTCCCTACTCTGAGGCCCATGATTATACCAGTGTGTTACGAGTTTGGATCGTTTTTACATTAATTTTTACAAGGCACTAGATGACGGTTTAAGTCCGGTTTCTTTTCTTTCGAATAATGTTTTTTTCCAAAAAATAGAGTTCGGTACACGGACAGATATAGTAAATTAATTTTTCAAACAGTGTATTAAAAAATAATTGTATAAAGGGTACTTACGTATTATACCGTCGACCACTTCGCCAATTTAAAAAAGATATTGCCAAATGTTGTCATGTAAATGGTTTTTATATTGATTGTTAGAACTATTATTTTCGAACACATGTGTGGGAAGGGTGGTTCACAACTGGCTGGATATGGCTGCATTTATGACGTTTTTTTTATTTGAAGTAATTGATCGACGGTATAAGTACCCTATTTTATCGGAATATCCTTTAAGAATTGATGATAGTTCCTTCAGTTAAAGAAAAGAATTTTGTGCTGTGAAACAGTAATAGTCATTGAAATATTTTATAAGATATAAAATTGTAAGAATAAATGTAATAAAATAAATCTCTTTTAGAAATATTCATACATATTTGTGTGCGTGATTTCATAAATATCTATTTTTAAATTGCTTTATTTAAAAAAATAGAAGAATAAATGTTAAATTTGACAAAGAGATTGGAATATCTTTGTATCATTTTGCTCATTAATCAGAAAGATGATTAGTAACGTAATGTGTTTTTGTTTTGTATTTAATCTGGCGCATGATAGCAAAGACAAGTTTTTAAAATTTATCATTTACGTTTCTATATTAAAAATACTGTAGAGAGCAAATAACGTTTCTCAAACTGTGGGATGTGAGCATATTGAAAAGTTGAAGATAAATGATTATTTAAAAAATTATTAATTTACTGAAAATAATCAAATGTATCACTTATGGCAAAATACATTTTGACATAATAAAAATAAAATACACATTTGCACTGATATACACTTATTTTTGATACTTAATGGGCGGTGAATTGGTCATTAACCATTGCAGACCAAGTACATCTCCCGGAAGCTTTCGATATCACTTTTAGTGCTGCGTTCTATAGGCGGATATTACCATCACCGCAAAGTACTTCGGCATCATATTTCCTACCTGTGAGAAAAGGCACCTGAGTTCTAACTATGCAAACCTGTACCAGGATTTGTTTTACCCAGGTTATCCAAGCCAACCAGACACTTAGAAGTTCTTACATGCCGTATAATAATACGACATGGACGCTGTCGATTTTTCTGCATCATGAACATTCACTTCAACTTGGGCCGGGGTCGAACCCGCAACCTTGGGTGAAGATAGGCAGCTACCAACCAAGAATGCTACAATTAACCGGCACAATACATTTTGAGAATGTATTCATACTGCAGAATGTATTTTATAATTCATTTAACAATACTAAGTTAAGAACTCGTTAAATAATTACCACTGTCCCCATGGGCTTCTCATATATAAAATTATACACACTTATCTTGATCATTTGTACAGTTTATAATTAATCTCTTAACTGTCAATTAAAAGTTACGCAATTCACTCCTTAATCCCAACGTATTCCTCGTAGTCATGCGTATGCGATGTATTGGAGGGAGGGAAGAAAAGGAATACATAAATAAATACCCTAAAATATGCAAATCCTTCACAGACACTCCCAAGGTCCTTTTATTGTATTCCAAAGCCTTCGGAAGGATTTTATAAAGGCAGTGCCCTGAAAAAATCGTACTTTAGAAAGAAGTGTACATACGTCTGTGGAAATTAACGCTTTGGCTGAGCGAGACGTACATATACGCCGGTGGCACTTAAGAGGATAATATCGTATTGTAGCTTTAATGCCAAGTATAATATCATTGAATTTAATACTTTGTTATTGTATGGAGGGGGGCGAAGAAAATTCTGATTGATTATTGGTTCGCGTTTGCGAAGCACTGATATAACCCCATTTTCACTAGAATCATTAAAATATGAGTTTTCCTTAGAATGATCATGTGTCAAACATAGTCCACAAAAATAAGTTAAGCGCAATACGTTTTAAAACTTCTACTTCTTTAAATGGATATTCTTTTTTATTTTTAAAACTTCCTGAAATTTAAAACGATTATTCTCAAATCAAATGTATCGGAATCTACGCTATCAATACACTCATTTCCATAAATTAAGAATTTTTATGGGAAAATATAATTATGTGACGTACCTTCGTTTCAGATTGCTTAATCAATTATGCCTGCATTCAACAAATTTCATATGTTATATATTCCACATAATAATGGTAATAACCTAGGTCTCAAAACGTTGAAGAAAACAAATTTTAAAAAAATTCATAATTCGACAAAATTCAGATGGTTCAGCTATTTCTCAGTAATTAGAGGAGCTTTTCAGTTTTTTACACTCAAAGGCTTTTTCTTAAAGTAACACAAATGTCTCCGAGTTCTCTCGATAACCAATAATTATACAAAAGATCTTCCAAACCATAAGGACAAACGTTCCAGAGATATTTTAATACTATATCATATTCTAATTAATCCTAAACATTTTCCTATTCACCCGCACTAGTGTCCTCATTTTCCCATCCAACATTAGCTGGCAAACTCTAATGCAATCGCCACTTAATTAATAAGTTCATAAAGAACGTTTTATTAGTTTTTAATTCCATGGAACTAATAGCTGCAACTCAGTAGTAATTTAAAAACTCTTAGTAAGATTTAGCTGTTTAAACTGTAACATATTTAAGTTTCATCCAGAATTTAAAGCTTCGTTCTGAGATAATGCATAGATTCTGAATTATTAGGATTAGGTATTTGCTAAAAGTGTGGTGTTACAAAATGAACAGGAACACAGATAAATATATATATATATATATATATATTTATATTGCGATTTTACGTTTTAAAAAGATCCAGTTACGATTTTTCTTATTTTCTTTTTAAATATATTGAAATCACCAAACTTATATGTTTAAAAACTTGAACACACAGTTCGATATAAATAAAGAGCTCCCTTTTTTTTCACTAGATAATTAAAAAAAGTTAAACATAATTTATTTAGTAAAGTAATCAGTATAAAAAAACGTATTAATTTATACTCTTTCAATCGATCATATTGGCAGTCGTGATGCTTGAAGTATTTTGTAATTATGTTATATAAGATAGAGATTAAGTTTATTTTTAAAAAAAAATCGAAAAATTTCTCTCTTTTAAAAGTTTTAGCTATTGTTCTTGAATTGCATATGAAAATATACACACATATATATATATATATATATATATATATATATATATATATATATATATATATATATATATATATATATCGGACAATCCACTTCTCCGAGAATTTAAAATCGTTTTTTTTGTTTTTTTTTAAAAAGAGAATAAATATAGTCGAGAGTATAGTCTATGATTCGACAGACAATGCAGCATAATTATAGGACAAGAACGAGTTTAATTCAAAATGAAGTTTCCCGAAATATCTAGGAAAAAATTTAATCCTCAATCTTGTAAAGACTTTTCACTTGCCCAAAATAAGCTTATAAGAACCTGCATAAAATTTCCTCCTACACCTATTCTAGAAATATCCCTACATTACTTGACATTTATGCATTCGATAGAAGAATGTAAAAATCATTGGAGATGTATTACATGGAATTAATTTAAAAGAGTTATTTTAATATTTTAGATAATCGCATTAGGGCCCTATTAAATGTATTGTATTCAAACTCATGTTTCAAGTTAGTCTTTTGATTGGTCTTTTCTCACAGTTACATCAAATGTTTTGATTAAGGCTTTATTTGAAAAGAAAAATTAGTTAACTAATTTTAAAAATAGAACAATTGTAAAAACACCTTTAAGGACAAATATCTGCTGAATCCCATTGCAAATGATAGCAATACGTAACTGAACGAAGTACACTGATGCCGCAGAGAATTGAAGGTCTGGGCAGGAAACATGCTTGATGGCCGCTCACACCTCCATGTCTTTGAAAGAGACACTGTGACTTCTGTGTGGTATAGGGATGAGTTTTGGAACCCTATGTCCACATTTCAGGTGTGTCGTTGGCCCTAAATTCATTTTAACAACACAAGGCCGTTCATAGCTCATCTGGTTGATGAACTTCTGGAAAGTCAGCAGATGTGCGTCGTAAGCCCAGTAGATCTCCGGACCTCATCCCTATAGAGTATACCTAGGACGCTCTGAGGAGTGCAATTGCTACCTCGTAACAACCTCAAATATTTCATTTTCTTAAAATTTACCCTTGAAAAATGGATATACCTACTGGTATAAAATCTTCATGCATGAATAAGTTTTGCACATATAATTCCAAAAATTCCCCATCTGAGTTTAGTTCTAGAGATGTGCTATAATTTAAGAATCTTAATATATACAGGAAGATATTAACATGTTTTAGATAAAGTGCGCAATTTTATAGGGAAAATTGTTTAAATTCATAATATATATAGTTAAATTTGAAAAAAATTTAACTTGTTACAGAAAAAAAATGTTGCTAAAGCCTATTAATTCTTGAAAATGAACTTTGAATACTAATTAATTTGTATTAGCTATGCATACCTAAACTAGTATTATAATTAATGCTTAACTATACTAATTACATTGTTATAACACACATTTGATTATATTATTTCGAGATTCTGATTGCTTACACCCCTTTATAGCAATAAAAACTAAAGTATTTTCCATTATTAAAGTCCCTAAATACATCTAAGCTTCTTACTATCCATATTAAAAGTCTATACAAGTGTTCAGGAAAATACAATGCACTAAATAATTCTCGGTAAATTCAAAATTTTGATCGTATCTATGCTTAAATTATATCTCTATGCTATTATTTACATGTAAATTGCTATTTGAATTTCCACAATATTTCGCGCTATGATTTAAGAATTCTGGTAATTTATCGTTCTCATAAGCCATCCATTTTCTTAAAGAAGTATTTTCATGCTTTGTACTTAGTAATTTAAAATCTTCCTGCCCCTAACCCCCATTAACTCGAAACAAAATTTAAATGCTTTAAATAAGAGCTAGATGGATCAGTATTTGTACCATAACATCTTACAGGGAGAAATATGATAATGGTCGATAATTTGATGATCATGATGACTTATAAAATCCCTGATTTCTCGTACGAATAAATTTTTAGGTATTTGTATAGCTGACTGGGTAGGTACCCTCTGTCCACCCAATGGCAAATCAACTCCCACATTGCACACAAATTATACCACTTTCGATTCATACTTATTACTCAAACTATAATTCACATGGAATATGTAATTATATTTTCAGGGGAAAAAAATAAGTTTTTTAAGTCTCCATCGCTGTATTTTAATTTTTTATTCAATTTAGTCCATCTTCTAAAACACAATTCCTAATCGCCTTTTTTCTCTAAATTAAACTGAATTTTTATTCCATCTTTGCTTTACCTTGACAAAGCTACACACAATTGTCCATTAATAAATATTGTTTCCTTAGGCAATACACATAAACAAACATGTTCAAAACACTACCCCTGTGATTTGTTAATAGTCATGGCAAATATCAACCTTACAGCAGCGTCTCTCAAACTGTGGAGCACGCCCCCCGGGGGCATGGCAACTCTACGAGGAGGGCACGAGCATATTGAAAAGTCGAAAACAAAAGATTATTTAAAAATATATATATATTAAAATTTACTGATAGTAAATAAAATACATTCTAAAAACATAATAAAAAATAATAAATTACATAAATATAATAAAATACATAACAAAAAATAAAATACACATTTACACTGATATATTACACTTATAAATGTAACAATGCTGCAAAATATTTTATATATAATGAATTTAACAATACTAAGTTAAGAACAAGTTTAATACTGAAGCAGTGAACCAATGTGCCATATATAAAATTATATACAAAAATAACACTTATCTGATAATTTTTACCGTTTGTAAATAATCCTTAACTACGGATTAAAAGTTACGCGATCTCACTTCCCAATGTCAACCATTTCCACATAGGTTCGCGTATGTGTGATGTATTGAGGGAGGGAAAGGAATACAAAATAAGTAAAACGTTCTTTCTTAAATAAAAATCCTTTGTGAACACTGTCAAAATACTTTTATTGCATTTCAAAGCCTTTGGAATAATTTATGAATAATGTGCGCATTGGAAGGATCGTACTTCGGAAATACGTATATATACGCCGGTGGCACGTAAGAGGTTAAAGTCGTATCGTAATTTTAGCATCAAGATGTGTTATTAGTGAATTCAATTACATTGTTATTGTATGAGGGGCGCTGATAAAAATTATTTTTGAATATTTGGTCACGAATATTGAAACTTTGGGAAGCACTGCCTACAGGGAATTTCGTACGTTTCAGTACAAATAGTACATCAAAGTCTCCGCCAGAGTACTGTGTGACCTGCATATGAATTTCACCTTGTCTATCTTTCTGATAAATTTTCACACTGCAACATATTATTCTGAAGTTTTTCACCACCAATCTTGTTCCATTACACAGTCCATCAGTAATACGTGAATTACTTAATAACATGACGATGCAGCCTAAGCTTCAAGTTCAGTTTATTGGTTGGCATTCTTGATGGGAGTTCTTGATGAAAGATATTCAAACGGATACTGAAGGTAACATTCTCTTGGTGGATCACCAGCGTTACTACCAAGGCAGCAGATAAATAATTACATCATCACGAAAAACTGTTTTTTTACAGAGAAAATCTGTGATATAGATTGGTGGCACAGTTGTAGATTCGATAATTGCTTCTATCAGTCTTTTGAATTAGAAAATGTATTGCATTTTTAATATAAATGAAGTCAAAATAATTTTGCTGAACTATATGGAAATAAAATGAATAAGGTGACAGTATAGTTGTCTTATGTTAGTCTTTTTATTCTTTTGTATATATAGTCACAACACATTTGTTAAGACTTATTGCAAATTCAATGAAAAGAACTTTAAAATCTCACATTAAGTCTATAATAAATATTAAATGTTAATAAATAAATTATAGTAAAGTAGAAATTGCTTAGTTGTAAAATTTTAGTATCCATTGCCTTATCAGTTGAAACCAAAAACATTTTTCTCTGAAACAAAAGAATTTTAAAAAAGTAAAACATTTTAAGTGATCTATTTATAGAAAGTTTTCAATGTTATAATTTAAGTATTTTACATAAATACAATGGATTTCAATAGAAAGAAAATTCTAAATATTAAAACAAATGAAAAATAAAGCTGCTATTTATTTAAAAAAATTTTTAAATATTCGCATTGAGTTTTTTAATATTCGTTATTAAACATTATAAATATACTTTTGTTGTTAAAAGATATGGAAAGTAAAATAAATTTATACTAAATAATACTAGATACCACATGTGTTCTTATAAATTCTCAAGTAAACTCAGATAATCAGTTCTTAAGAGTAAAATGCACAATTAATATAGAACATTTAAGATTTCCAGGATTACACCTTTTATAAAAATACATTTCTTTGGTTTACAGAGGAAAAAAGAAAATTGGAACTCATAGCTATGCTTAGTTGAATTTCAAATAATTTAATAATCAGTTTTTGAATAATTTGTTGAAATTTTGAACGAGACTGATTAAAAATCTCAACAAGTTTTGAGCGCTTGAAACGGTTTATAGTACATTATTTTACTATTTACTACACATTGTTTTTTGTAATTACTTTGTATTACTTCGGACATTTTGCACTAAAATCAAAAATTCGGTCTACTTTGAAGGAAGCTATAATTCAAAGTATCCACAGTACCTACAACAGAAACACAGTAAAAGAAAAAACCGGAACTATAGCTTATTAATATGACTATATATACGCTGAATTAAGGATACCTACTTATTAACAAGTTTGACCTCCTTCTGACCTTGATAACGGTTGACACACGACGATGCATTGATTCAAGAAGTTTCTGGAATGTTTCCACGGAAATGACCTGTCAAATATTGGCTAAGAGAAGCTGTCCATAATTCAGTAAGGCTCATTGGTGTTGAGAGATTGCCTTCCACGTCTTGCTCCAAAACATCCCAAATATTCCCTTGGCAGGATTGCTTGGGCTTCTAGGTGGCTACTCTGCGCAGAAAAGCAGAGGAATTTCACTCAAATAGCTAGTAGCCAACCGCGACTTGTGAGAAGTACAGTTGTTTTTCTGAAACCCATTAACGTGCGGATAACAGAACAGCATAAGCGAATGGAGGTGATCCTCCACCAACTCTACCTACCAAATTGCATTGAGAGATGTTGATGCACGACCAAAGATCCCAAACAGTACACAAAAATACCTCAGACCACTATTGAGCCACTCATGCCTTTGTACATTTCCAAACTGTCATGCAGGATCCATGGCTTCATGAGCCTGGCGCCTTATTCTTAGACTTCCGTCGGCATTACGTAGTCGGAATCGAGACTGATCACTCCACGATACTGGTTTCCAGTCCTCACCCAGTTCGCGCGCTCTCTTTGCCTAGGCAAACATGCAGCCCGGATGGCTAGCAATGAGCAATGCTACTCGTGTAGGTCAATGGCTCCCGAAACCTATTCGCTGGTGAAGTTGAGGGTTGTACAGTATATTTACTGACTGTAAGGCTGGCACCGTCATTTAATTGCGGTAATTTGAGCTACGTTTAGCTTTGCTGGTTACGTACAATACGCATGAGCCGTATCTCCCCACGCACTGTCAAGGCTGATTTTCCTTTACAGTTTGCCCTATCGCTAGTTTTTGCTCACTATCCATGCATTATTGATATTCTCTTGACAGTGTCGACCTTGAAAATCCTAGCTGTCGGACGATTTCGGTAATTGAATGGCCCGTGCGTCCCGTGCTTACGATTTTTCCGCTGAAGGCGTCTAAATCAGGTAGTTTACCTTCCATACGGCTACTCATTCCAACAAGTAATTCAGAACAACCACAGTACGAGCTATATATGCAGTTGGCCACAGCTCCCTCTCTACGTAGCACGATGCGCAGTGTTCTTCAATTTGAATAACCCCTGGCTATCCCTAATTTAGTGTATTGTGTGTTTTACCTTTAATTATGTTACAAAAGTATACTATTGATCATATTGACATTTGGCTTGGAGATTTTTTTATAGTGATTTCTTATGACAAAATGTTTTTAAATTATGTTCTCACATTTACCCATATACCCCAAAGTCTGCCATATAATCTCGCAACTATAATTTCAAGTTTGCATTTTTAATGTTTAAGTAAAAGTCACCATACAACGAACACCCTCACATTGTTGACAAAGAAACCTGAAATATATGTGTTGAATGTTCCTCTGTTTTAAAGTAATTTATTCAAAATATTTAATAGGGCATTTGAAAAAAATATGTAAAGTATTCTTTTTATTTAGAGCAAACTCTTAAGTTCTCTAAGTAAGGTCATTTCTTTTTAAAATGGACAGTATTTCGATATATGTAGATATCTAATTTTTCTATACTCATTCTTTCTTTTAAAAATTTTATTTTTAAAGCTATCAGTAGTAGTAGGTATAGCATTATGCGCACCCATAAATGCGTACGATATTTTCTGTGTTTTTAAAAAAGTTAGTGAGTTTTGAATCCAAAAATTTGTTTTGTTAAAATTCAACGAGAGCGAGTAAGTAAGTATTAATGTCTAATATGTTAATCCTCAGAGGCTAATGGCGACAGAAGTTAAATTCTTGATCCACACGGTCAAATGACGAGGAAAAGATTTCTGCTGGAACCTCACACTTCCTAAATTCCACAACACGCCAACGTGGGAACTCTGAGCCACGACCAATTCAATGCATATCAACAAATCCACACGACGGATGTTCAATGTCATTATGACTCCAAGTCATGACATACCGTTCACTAGATCGTGATCATAGATACTAGGCTTCTGCCACCGTTTCATTGATTAAAAATGCTTAAAAGTGAAAAAATTGTAAGAAACTTTGGTATTGGAAATAATGCAACAAAAAGTAATATGTGAGAGCTATTCTAAAGGTAAAGGGATTTATGAACTTTTTCTTTTGAAGGCTTGACAACAGCACAAGTATCCAGCGCTTAAAGAAAGGTAGTCGTCAACACTTCTATGCAACGTATCACTCGTCTTCTCTCGTTGTCACTAGAGTGCAAGAGACCATTCAAGATGACAGCTCCATTGTTCATCTGCACCAAAGAGGAAAGGAGGGCAGCTTTTCCCTTTTGCTTTGCTGAAGGTGTGATACCAGCGCTGGATACTAGCCATCTCTTCCAACACTATACCCTCAATGAATTGCATTGTCATGTTGTTATTGGCGCCACCTCAACGACTGCAACTGCCCAATCTTTCAACAGTGGAGATCGACAATGAAGTTACCATAGTGCTTCTCAAAGTTTCAATACTTATGACCCATATCCTAATTAAATAATTTTCATCCCTCCCCCTCTGCACATAAATATAATAAATTGAATTCAAATATACTATACTTTTTAACGCTAAAGCTGCGATAGAAATTTAACTCTTATGCCACCGGCGTATATAAACGCCTCGTCAGTCAAAAACGTTAATTGTCCCAAACTTGTATATACGTCTTTCCGCGAAGTAATGATCTTTTTCATACCGCTATCCGCTAAAATTATTCCAAAGGCCAGAGCAACACACTAACTTTGAGAGTGTTTGCGAAGGATTTACTTAAGTCAAAGGATTTAATTATTTATTACTTTTCTCTCAATACACCACATGCACTCGCCTACGTGTTAAAAAAAACGGTGGCATTGGGGAGTGAATCGCGTAACTTTTTAATCGGAAGTTAAGGAATACATTATAAAACCGCACAAATTATCGCACCAAGATAAGTGCGTTAACTTTTGTGCATAATTTATATATGACAAAGCCCATGAGGTCACTGGTAATTATTAAACTTGTTTCTAACTTAGTGTGGCTTGTTAAATTAATTATGAATTTATCAGTACCGCACAATGTATTTTATAAGTGGTTTATAACAGTATAAATTTGTATTTCCATTCTTACATGTCAGAATGTGTTTCATTTGCTAACTTCTTTCAATAAATGAATAATTTTTTTTTAAAAATAATTTTTGTTTTAGACTTTTTAATATGCTCGCGTCCCCTCCTAGAGTTATCACCCCCCAAGGGTTAGTGCCCCACAGTTTGAAAACCTCAGTTACAATGTTGAACGATCTGCTTAATTCCGAACGACTGCGAAAGTGACAAGATGAAGTATCAGAAGTGCTGCCGACAACCCTCATTCAACGCTGAATATTAAAGCATACAAATATTGGAAAGAAATTGCAGAAGTCTATTTTATTTCGTGACTTTCCCTCGCATCTAAAAAATTGACTTTTTGTATCTTATATAAATACATAAATATTTTTTAATATAAAATTAAAATAACAATTACAAGTGTAAAGTATCAAAGAGAACTTCTCATAAATTAGAAAAAAATATACACTGAGAGACGCGGTACAAGTAATTAAGCAAAGCTTTACTAAGTTCAAAACATTTAATTACGCACTAATTGATTAAAAGCAAATGGCTGTAACTGTAATTATCTTGTGAATTTGCATCTGATTGAGAACGGGTTCTTCAAAAACGCGCGCGCAACGCAACTCGAAACGTACCATCATTAATTAAATATAAAAGGGAGAGGTTTTTCGGCAATGCTTTTGAAGTTTGTAAATGTCGACTCCATTCAATTACATGAAATAATTATTTCAGAGAAGAGAAAGATTTTAATGTTCTCAAACTCTGTACGGGGGTGAAATTGATTAATTAATGGAATAGCTCTGGGGATATTACTGGAGAATAAAGCTGCCATGAACTCTAATTTTAATACAAGCAAACTCTTGACGGAAAATAATGGAAGACGCATATAAACTTTTGATCCTTGTTTCTGAAAACTAAATAAAATTAATACTTGTTCAGCAAAAGGTAATGCAATTATGAAGTGAGCGCCACTGCCCTGTTCTTTTGAGTATATTATCGCCTTAAAAAACTTATTAAAAATCCTTATGTTTCGATTTTATTCATTATCAAATTATTATAAGAAAAAAATGAGAAGTACGTCCTTCAAATTTTTCTTGCAATTATTCGTCTGTATTTTTGTTGGATGATACGATTGTTAAATAAATAATTTTACGATGTATATGAGATCAATAAGAAATATAGAAAGAAATAGCTATGTGTAGTTACCAAGCAAGCTCTCGTATGATAGTTCATTTGAAATGTTTAGTTTTTCTGTGGGTGGTTAACCTAACTATGTTTTAAAACCGATTTTGTTTCAATAGTTTATCTTGTGTCTTTTATTATCAACCCGAATAAAATTCTTCGTTGAGTCAGTTCTCAATGTCTAGTATTCTCACGTCCGAGTCACCACTTTGTGAACTGTGTGTGTGTGAACTAGCAAAAGATAATTTTCATTGTTACGGCTATATTACACCTTTCAGGAGCCAATACGCAACATATATAGCTTCATTGGCGGTGTTAATATATTAATATATCTAAAAAAGGTCAGTTCACAGCTTTGTGTGGAAATGTGAAACGTGATTTCTAAATTTAAGATTATAACCTTTTGGCATTCACTGTTGCCATTTGGCTTCAGAAATTTAACTGTATAACCGAGATTTTTTCAAAATTGTTTCGATCCATAAAGAGAGAGTATCAATAAGAAAAAAGTTCAAGCAAAAGAGGTTGAGAGCAGCATCAAAAGTATGACATTTGATTTGGTGTCATTCAGCAAGATATTTTTTAATATTGTTAAGGGAAAGAAGGAATACATGCAATTCTTTCTTCTCTTCAAACAATCAAACTCTCCAGAATTAACATCCGACAGCGTTTAAAAATAGCCTCGATTTATCGTTAATTATCGTCTAGATTTTTTTGTTGTTGTTGTTGTAGTTATTCCGTATATTTTGCTTTCCACGATTCTGAAGATGTTATTTTTCAATACGTTCCCTTTCAAAATTACCAACGTACATCCATTAATAATAAAATGAAAAAATTTGTAAAGTACTATAGAGTCAAATGAGAATTTACCACGAGGCAGATCTGAAACACGTACAAAACGTTGCTGACGCCTTTCTTGACCATTAGATACCTCAAAAATAAATAATTAGTAAATAAATAGATTAGGCACATCAGCGTTGTTTCATTATCTGTGTAAAATTTTCTCGATGTAAAAAGTATGCAAGCTTCTGTGAAATTTATAGCCCAATCCCCTGATTACAAATAATTGTTATAGATATTTAATAAAAATGTTATGAATATAAGTATGCACCTCCTTTGTGGAAGAAACAAAATTTTTGAGAGAAGTGACCTCATATTTTATAGATAATACATGATGCTTTTGATAAAAAACATAACTTACATGTTTTTATTTGACTCTTGAGCATGCATATAATAATAAATTAATCGTGTTCTAAATAAAAATTAGGACAAATACGATATTATCTTCCAAAGGGAAATAATTTCCATATTTGACACAAATAGTATGACTAGAACTGTTATTATGTTGAATGAAATTTACATCACTTTTTCATTACCAATTTTAAAAAATATGACTTAGTAAATCATTTAAATCAGATGATCCAGAAAATTATTTAAAAAAATGAAAAGTAAATTATAATTCATCTTATCAATCAAGCATTAGTGTTTTCATTTTTTCTTAATCCAAATTATATTCTATAACGTATTTCAAAAATATGCAAACAAACCATTAAGGTTGTTACAGAGAAATACCACTTAAACGAAATCTCGAGGAATATTCTCGAATGTTCTAGATTTTCTCCACGAATTTCATACACAAATCATACAAAAAATCCTTTTCCATTCTATTTGTTGCGCCACTGCTTCAATTTTCTTCCGCGATCCCATCTCGAGAGTGGGGGCACAGGCAGGAAAATGCTCTTTAACTCCAAGTAATCACCTAAAAAAAAGGAGCGTTGGGGGGAAGAGAAGCCGGAAAAAAAAAGGAAACAGACAAGTCTTCCCTCATACAAAAAATAAATAAAAAAGATATGCCCTCTGGCTTCCATAGTCACCTTGGAATTGAGAGAGAGAGGGGGATAGGTTCCATTTGCTAATCTAGTTATTCAAAATCCCACAGATCCGCGACGTCTTTTCTGCAGATATGGCTCATCCTTGTCTTTCCAGTGCCTGAGTCACAGTTCTATTGAAATGCGATTGGCTACTAGTAGATATTTCCCGCTTTTTCTGGGGTTTTAGAAGAGGAATTCTCAGAAGTTTTGTTATAAATAGCGGCACATATGCAAATGCGATTACTTTAGTTTACATAAGTATGGAAAAATAAGTTGTATTTTAAGTTTATGATATTGATTTTAAAAATATTATACATTTAAGTATGGAGAAATATTTGTCAGCTGCTGCTTTTATTGAGCAGGAAACAAATCTCAAGTATGTGTCATATGACCTTTATATAGAGTTAGATCGATTTATTTTTCCTTCGTATTTACTTGGTTTTTAGCATCGGTAGCAGTTTTAGTATATTTAGTATTCTTCTTCTAATGTTATGCGATTATTACGCTTAGTGTTAATGGGAGTATATTCTTACTTAATGCTCCTATCTGCTGGTGCTCATTAGATAGCCAGCCAAAATTGCAGGGTAGGTTGGCTGGTTAAAACCCTATAATCTAACCTCTAAGGCTAAGAATTTTTATTTTACTATTGAGGCTATCATATTTTTGACCTATACTCTGTATTGTTATATTTTTGATTTGTTTTTTGTGATTTATGCCAATTTAGACTATTATTATTAGTAATATATTGTAAGGCATTAGCCAGTGAGGGTTGCACTACTCCTACATTTTCCTCGTGACCTATAGGTGTGGAAGTGAATAAAGAACTATATGCTACCATAATCTTAATATAGCTTTATTAAGATTTTTAACTTAAAACACTTATGCAACGATAATATTTATATTTTAACTTATAACTTATATTTATATTTTAACTTAGCCGATCTGAGGTGAAGAAACACACAATACGTATTGTCAAATAAGCGTGACCCTGATCATCACTAAATCTAACTCTTACCACCTATACTCCTAACCTCAGTAAATACACACAATTCTAGTATTAATTTGAACGATCCTACCTCTATATCCTAGGTAAGCAGCAACTCACTCCGGATCCTAAATAACGTTATGGTTTATCTCGTGGGGAATGGTATCCATCTTGGACTTGAACGCTCTGGCACGAAATAGTTTAACTCTTGAATGTCAGATAACTTCTCTTAATTTGCTCTGACATTTGTAAAACACAGACTAGCATAATCAGTTTCCGCTAAAGCACCCCCTGCTTACGCTAAACTTCTTCTATTTAAAAGGTTCTTAATTTGTATAATCACGCTTCGCTTCTGGATTTGGTTGGAAAGAATTTGCCTTTTTCAGCCCCAAAGAACCTCGAGAGAGTTTTAGTTGAAAGCCTCAAGAGCCCGTCGCCAATATATATATATATATATATATATATATATATATATATATATATTACAAATTATTTATAAATTCAAAAAAAAAAAAAAGTATTTCGTACATAAATGTCATGAAAATTAATTTCTTTAAAAGTTGCTTTTTTTCCTACATTTTTTTATCAGAATGAAAATAAAATAAAAACGTGGCTTTCACCCTTAAATGATGAAAAAACTGAACATGCATCTGAAATTACATCTAAACAAGACGAAATGATAAATGTATGAGCGTTTAAAACCTAATAATTAAATAACGACGATGTTTAAATTTAATTTGTCATGAAAAAGGTAAAAACCCGTTGTATTTTATTAATTAATGCATGGAGTTATACGGATATATCCTACATGCATATTTTTTAAAAATTTTATTGCAATTTTACTTCAAATAATCCCCCTTATTTACGCTGCAAAAAGACTTCAGTACTCAAATAAATAATTCAGGAAGAAAAATAATATATGCTTAAATAAATAATACGCTTCTGTTATTTTATTTCTGTTCAGTTATTTTGTTAAGGGATTTTAAACTTGAATATATTGAACTTGAATTCTTCAATATATAGTATATTGAAGAATATATTCTAACATCTTATTGCAATGAGATCTTTTTAACATCGTATCTTATAACACCTTAAGAGCAATGAACTGCTTTTAAGGAGAATTTCCCCTTACTTTCATTAATCTACAACATATTACATCTTTTATTTTTATATGAATGGGATCGGTTACCTTAGCTAGTACAAAAGAATGTAGAGGAATGTCAAAGTAATGACTCTTCTCCAGATTTCTGTCACTTCTGATTTTCATTGCAAAAAGAAGATTTCCAGCCACCAAACTGCAGCATTCTGTTATACTATTTTGATAAACATAGTTTATCTTAATGGACCTGCTCATTTGAAATTAATCTAATTATATAAAAGTTCGGGTTATCCTAAATAGAGTTCGGTACACGGACAGATATAGTAAATTAATTTTTCAAACAGTGTATTAAAAAATAATTGTATAAAGGGTACTTACGTATTATACCGTCGACCACTTCGCCAATTTAAAAAAGATATTGCCAAATGTTGTCATGTAAATGGTTTTTATATTGATTGTTAGAACTATTATTTTCGAACACATGTGTGGGAAGGGTGGTTCACAACTGGCTGGATATGGCTGCATTTATGACGTTTTTTTTATTTGAAGTAATTGATCGACGGTATAAGTACCCTATTTTATCGGAATATCCTTTAAGAATTGATGATAGTTCCTTCAGTTAAAGAAAAGAATTTTGTGCTGTGAAACAGTAATAGTCATTGAAATATTTTATAAGATATAAAATTGTAAGAATAAATGTAATAAAATAAATCTCTTTTAGAAATATTCATACATATTTGTGTGCGTGATTTCATAAATATCTATTTTAAATTGCTTTATTTAAAAAAAATAGAAGAATAAATGTTAAATTTGACAAAGAGATTGGAATATCTTTGTATCATTTTGCTCATTAATCAGAAAGATGATTAGTAACGTAATGTGTTTTGTTTTGTATTTAATCTGGCGCATGATAGCAAAGACAAGTTTTAAAAATTTATCATTTACGTTTCTATATTAAAAATACTGTAGAGAGCAAATAACGTTTCTCAAACTGTGGGATGTGAGCATATTGAAAAGTTGAAGATAAATGATTATTTAAAAAATTATTAATTTACTGAAAATAATCAAATGTATCACTTATGGCAAAATATACTTTTGACATAATAAAAATAAAATACACATTTGCACTGATATACACTTATTTTTGATACTTAATGGGCGGTGAATTGGTCATTAACCATTGCAGACCAAGTACATCTCCCGGAAGCTTTCGATATCACTTTTAGTGCTGCGTTCTATAGGCGGATATTACCATCACCGCAAAGTACTTCGGCATCATATTTCCTACCTGTGAGAAAAGGCACCTGAGTTCTAACTATGCAAACCTGTACCAGGATTTGTTTTACCCAGGTTATCCAAGCCAACCAGACACTTAGAAGTTCTTACATGCCGTATAATAATACGACATGGACGCTGTCGATTTTTCTGCATCATGAACATCCACCAACTTGGGCCGGGGTCGAACCCGCAACCTTGGGTGAAGATAGGCAGCTACCAACCAAGAATGCCACCCAACCGGCAATAATACATTTGAGAATGTATTCATACTGCAGAATGTATTTTATAATTCATTTAACAATACTAAGTTAAGAACTCGTTAAATAATTACCACTGTCCCCATGGGCTTCTCATATATAAAATTATACACACTTATCTTGATCATTTGTACAGTTTATAATTAATCTCTTAACTGTCAATTAAAAGTTACGCAATTCACTCCTTAATCCCAACGTATTCCTCGTAGTCATGCGTATGCGATGTATTGGAGGGAGGGAAGAAAAGGAATACATAAATAAATACCCTAAAATATGCAAATCCTTCACAGACACTCCCAAGGTCCTTTTATTGTATTCCAAAGCCTTCGGAAGGATTTTATAAAGGCAGTGCCCTGAAAAAATCGTACTTTAGAAAGAAGTGTACATACGTCTGTGGAAATTAACGCTTTGGCTGAGCGAGACGTACATATACGCCGCCGGTGGCACTTAAGAGGATAATATCGTATTGTAGCTTTAATGCCAAGTATAATATCATTGAATTTAATACTTTGTTATTGTATGGAGGGGGGGGCGAAGAAAATTCTGATTGATTATTGGTTCGCGTTTGCGAAGCACTGATATAACCCCATTTTCACTAGAATCATTAAAATATGAGTTTTCCTTAGAATGATCATGTGTCAAACATAGTCCACAAAAATAAGTTAAGCGCAATACGTTTTAAAACTTCTACTTCTTTAAATGGATATTCTTTTTTATTTTTAAAACTTCCTGAAATTTAAAACGATTATTCTCAAATCAAAATGTGGTATCGGAATCTACGCTATCAATACACTCATTTCCATAAATTAAGAATTTTTATGGGAAAATATAATTATGTGACGTACCTTCGTTTCAGATTGCTTAATCAATTATGCCTGCATTCAACAAATTTCATATGTTATATATTCCACATAATAATGGTAATAACTCATCTCAAAACGTTGGAAGAAAAACAAATTTTAAAAAAATTCATAATTCGACAAAATTCAGATGGTTCAGCTATTTCTCAGTAATTAGAGGAGCTTTTCAGTTTTTTACACTCAAAGGCTTTTTCTTAAAGTAACACAAATGTCTCCGAGTTCTCTCGATAACCAATAATAATACAAAATATCTTCCAAACCATAAGGACAAACGTTCCAGAGATATTTTAATACTATATCATATTCTAATTAATCCTAAACATTTTCCTATTCACCCGCACTAGTGTCCTCATTTTCCCATCCAACATTAGCTGGCAAACTCTAATGCAATCGCCACTTAATTAATAAGTTCATAAAGAACGTTTTATTAGTTTTTAATTCCATGGAACTAATAGCTGCAACTCAGTAGTAATTTAAAAACTCTTAGTAAGATTTAGCTGTTTAAACTGTAACATATTTAAGTTTCATCCAGAATTTAAAGCTTCGTTCTGAGATAATGCATAGATTCTGAATTATTAGGATTAGGTATTTGCTAAAAGTGTGGTGTTACAAAATGAACAGGAACACAGATAATATATATATATATATATATATATTTATATTGATTTTACGTTTTAAAAAGATCCAGTTACGATTTTTCTTATTTTCTTTTTAAATATATTGAAATCACCAAACTTATATGTTTAAAAACTTGAACACACAGTTCGATATAAATGCAGCTTCCCCTTTTTTTTTCACTAGATAATTAAAAAAAGTTAAACATAATTTATTTAGTAAAGTAATCAGTATAAAAACGTATTAATTTATAATTTTTCAATCGATCATATTGGCAGTCGTGATGCTTGAAGTATTTTGTAATTATGTTATATAAGATAGAGATTAAGTTTATTTTTAAAAAAAAATCGAAAAATTTCTCTCTTTTAAAAGTTTTAGCTATTGTTCTTGAATTTATATGAAAATATACACACATATGCAGTATATATATATATATATATATGTTAAGTTATATATATATATATATATATATATATATATATATATATATATATCGGACAATCCACTTCTCCGAGAGAATTTAAAATCGTTTTTTTTGTTTTTAAAAGAGAATAAATATAGTCGAGAGTATAGTCTATGATTCGACAGACAATGCAGCATAATTATAGGACAAGAACGAGTTTAATTCAAAATGAAGTTTCTCGAAATATCTAGGAAAAAATTTAATCCTCAATCTTGTAAAGACTTTTCACTTGCCCAAAATAAGCTTATAAGAACCTGCATAAAATTTCCTCCTACACCTATTCTAGAAATATCCCTACATTACTTGACATTTATGCATTCGATAGAAGAATGTAAAAATCATTGGAGATGTATTACATGGAATTAATTTAAAAGAGTTATTTTAATATTTTAGATAATCGCATTAGGGCCCTATTAAATGTATTGTATTCAAACTCATGTTTCAAGTTAGTCTTTTGATTGGTCTTTTCTCACAGTTACATCAAATGTTTTGATTAAGGCTTTATTTGAAAAGAAAAATTAGTTAACTAATTTTAAAAATAGAACAATTGTAAAAACATGAAGGACAAATATCTGGCTGAATCCCATTGCAAATGATAGCAATACGTAACTGAACGAAGTACACTGATAAAAAAATTCTATAAAACCCTTTTACTAAAAATTTTGTGATAATTCATATATATTCAAAGTGAAATTTAATTATGTAAAGTATAATCTCAAAGAAATTTATTACGAGTGTAGATGAATCGTTACTTCGGATATTACTGAATCCATAATGACGTGGTTATGCATTTCAATTAATGTTTTAAAGAAGTATCATAAGAAACTCAGCTTATAATACTTACTTAAAAGCCTCAGATTTTTGACTTTTACAAATTTACGTTTTTTAATTTATACATAATGTTTGAGATAATATCCAGTATTTAGGAATATCGCTGCGTTTTATTTTTGTTAAAATTAACCATATTTTTTAAATCTGTCTATTTTACAATATGAGGATTCAAGTAAATCACACTTTCGTTCATTTTGACTCAATGAGAATTAAAATTCCGCTTAACAAATTCCAATTTATAAAGTTTTAAGTAAATACTAAGCACATACATTAGGTGTTAAGTATGAATATTATAATTATACTAATATTATATATAAGTTTAAGTATCAAGTTTTCCATCATTCTAAATTAATTTTAGAGAATAAAACTGTATTTTCAACGGAAAATACGAGACGTTTCTTTTTGCGGAAGAAAATATCGCTTATCGGTTCTAAATCTTGAATTTAATAACGAAATTCTGTTCAATATTTTTACATAGATTCTGGAAAATATAGACTATGTGAGACATGAATTCGACGCTTAAAATTTTCACTCAAGTGAGTGAGTGAATATTAATGTAGCACTGTTCAGCTACACGAGAGCTTTTGGTGACGGACCACGTAATTTGAAACCATGATCAAGCAAAATATTTCACTCAAATGGATAATATAATTAGCATTCCATAATATCAATAATATAAGTAAAACGGATAACATTATGTCTAATGTTATTAAATAATTAATTATAGATAATATCGCAGATATCCTTGTTTACAATTTAGTTCCCAATACAACCACTCTTTATTAATCTCTTAATATTCAGTCGAGATGTAAACAAAAAATATCCATAACAAAAAATGTAGTTATTAATACATTTATAGTAAATAATTTTTCAATTTCAATTTATGAAAAATAGAAGACACACACACAAATATCTCTTTTCTACCACAAACCTCTATTTATGTACATAGATCAAATCATTTCTCATTCCCAAAGAATGTGATAATAAGTTTTCCTTAGTTTTAATTTATAAATTGATAATATTTTAACTTAAAATAAATAAATTTATGTAATATATTAATTAATAAGTTTATTTATATCCATTGATAGAAATTACACACAATACTCAGATTCAAATTAAGTTCCAAAAGTTTTCATCTTATTTTATATAAGTTTAAAGGACTCTCCTTCTAATAATAATCTGGAACACATGTAACAGAAATGAAACAGAAGATATTTCTAATTTTATTTAATCTATTTTATACAACTTTAAAAAAGTACTTATAGGGATACAAGCAAAATCTCGACAAATTTATAGGTAATATACTTTTAACAAACTGAGGGGAAAAAAAGATAGCAATTTTAGAAATATTTGTTATTGCTCAATGTAATACATTCTTTCCGAAAACAATCATTGTTTCCCAAATAAAGTATTTCTTTTTACAGACATGTCTATTGACGGCAGATCGTCAAATACAAGTAAAAAATTCTAAAAAATCCAAAAGGAATGTTCCTATATGTATCATTCTTTATTTTTTGGGAATATAATATATCACATGGAAAAAAAAGTAAATAAATAAGTAATCTCTTCGATTTTGGAGCTAGTCACTCTTCATAAAAAAAAAAAAAAAAGTCTTATCTAAAGGTTACAAAGTATGGGATATTAAGTTTCCACTTGTTTGTAATGTTAAAGGTTAGATATTTCATAGAGAAAAATTTATTTCACTATATATATACAACATTTATTTGAAGGTTTTTTATGTGTTTAAATTATAAAATAAAAGTATAGTATCAATGACGCAATAATTTTTGTTACACAAATTTCGAATTGCTTAAAAAATGAAACATGTATTATTTTCTAAAAATTTAGTTTTCTTCGTCATTCTCATTAAATAGCATTATATAGTTCTGGTTATGGATATATATGGGTATTTTTTAACATAAGGTTGGCTCATATGGAAAATTAAGGTTATATTTCTTATGAAACTATTCATATTAATGAATAACATGTATTAGGACATGTATATTTAGATTAACATGGCCATAAAATCCTTGTAATTCCTTTCTCTAGTGATAAATAACCCCAATGCAACAAAGACAACCTCCATTTTCTTTTCCTCAATTTCAATTTATAAAACTCCGCGATAATTAAAAAATCGAACGAGGGATCATGTCTTCAGCAATGCGTCGTAAACAACATTTTTTTCTCTTAACATTATCCGCAAACAAAAGAAAAGATAATCAATGATATCGGCTTTGATGTGTGTATGGATAAGAAAAAGGAAAAAAAGTGCATCGAAAATTGCCTGGGTACGATTCCCCACTGGGCTTACATAAACATTTTTGTTGTATTCCGACTCATAACGGCATAAAAGGGATGTCGGCCAAAAATTCTATGTCGGCTATTCATCATCTTATTGTGCGCGTCTTGAAGAAAACAAAAGACTAGCAGGGACCTCATGATGTATGCGTTTGGAGAGATGCAGTACCGTTAAGTTAATGCTGGACTCATATGTCACTGCCTGTTTTGTGGATGACTGCTGCTTGGTCTCTTGGTGGTAGGGGATGTTACAAAATTGCAGCTGGGGGTTTTAGGAGATGCAGAGTTAATTAACAGGGTTTGGCAAACTTATTTATCACATTTGAGCTTTGTTGTTTTTTTAAGGTATCCGACTACATTCGCGCAACCATGATTTTAAAAAGCGCATAAATATATAGTTTTCAGGAAGTTTGATATCAAGTATAAATTATTTTGGGCGACATTATGATAAAATTCATAGTAATATTTCTAGTGGATTTAGAATGTTCTTTCCAAATGTTCTTTTTGTAAGAAATGCTTTATGTATTCATATTTTGCCTGTTATAGCTCTTGACCTCTGTACAGATGCTCAACTAGAATTTTTGAAATATATATCTTAGAAGTGGGTTTATCCATATTTTACGACAACAAAGGGGAGCAATTTTAAGAAAAAAACGTCGATAATTATTTTAATTGGTGGTAACTCTGAAAATAATGTGAATGTTTCAAAAATCATAGTTGAGCCTCTGTGCAGAGGTCTGAGCTATATACAGGCAAAATATTAATACAATACAAGCATTTTTTACAAAAGGAGAACATTTGGAAAAAAGGTTATTCTAAGTTAATATTTTGCCAAAATATTGTATTTAAATAATTTTTTGTCATAATGTCCTTAAAACAATTTTATACATGTATTCTAATCTAAGTGACACTAAATATCATGAAAATTATACATTTATGCGCTTTTTTAAAATCATGGTTCCGAACGTATTCGGATACCTTAAAGTTTCACTTTTGAATAAAATATATAAATTTTCTGTAAGATCTACATCAGGGATCGGCAATATAGTACTTCCCCTATGTGGTACGCGGTACTCTGCATCACTCAAGAAATTTGTGAATTTTTGATTGAATAGAAATTGATAAATTTGTAACGGACTTTATTTGACAAACATTTTAGGAATTATGGACATTTACGGAATTACAAAAAAAAAAAAAAAATATAACTAAATGGTAAAAATAACTCTAATGGTAAATTTACAGTTATTTTTGTAAATAATGGATTGTCATTACTGAGGAGATTTATTTGTATAAATAGAGAAATTGCATATATTCTGCTTTTCACTTGATTCTACATATCTCAGTAAAAACTTTTTCTCATATGAAAAATATTTCGAGTCCGCAAAGAAATTGTTTAACAACAAATGCTCAGAATCGTGTCAAATTGAAAAGTTACAAATTATACCCCTAATTTGGTAATATGAAAATAGAGTGGTATAAGCACCACACTTGCATTATAATTTTTATTTATTTTTTATTTAACTATAATGAAGGAAAATATTTATATTTTATGTTGTCCATTTCTTATTTTAATAAATATGTTTAAAAACATAATATATATATAGTTTAAAATAATTTTTATTATTTTGTAGAAGAAATATTTATATTTTATGCTGTTTATTTTCATGATAAAAACTATCTTTAAATGATGCAAAATTAATATACAATAAAATTGTAAATCTAAATTATCGACTTCTATGCTCTATCTCCGTATGCATTATCACGGGGATCAAATTGTTTCAAAAATTACCTTCTGTGTGGCACACTGAATCCTATTAGTAGATTGGTTTGACATATCACAGCTATATCATTGCCTCCTGATCTAGAACAAAGAGATGATGGAGTGTAAATATAATAATTTAATCCTCCTTTATAATACCAAAGCTATTAACATTTCTTCCTGTTTTCCAATTTTAATTCAAACTGGGTTTTACTGTCCCATTGCATTAATTAATGGCAAAACGGAAAAAACTTACTTCTAAAAGAGAACATGTAATTATTGAACTTTATTAAAGCTCAAAACCCATGTTCCTGATATTAATTTCTTATTCGAGTTGTACTTTTAATTACAGAGAGATGAATTGATCAATCACAGGCTATTTTATAAGACATTCGTCACAGGAAGTATGCGGGAGATATCATTTTTCAAGAATATTATAAATTGTTAAGTCATCTATTGAAAATATCATTTTTCTTCTTTTTTAAAAAAATGGGATGGATTCGGTAGTATAGCCTTTACAGACATGGCAAGTCCCAAAGTGCGAAAGCAAATTCATTGCTGGCCTATTTAGGGGCGGCTCCCGTAACCAAATTTTTGACGTTTGAATTTATTCAACTCACGCTTTCTTCCGATGCTAAATACTGCCGCGATTTAATTTTTTCAAGAGTACCAGAAATTGATACTCAAAGGATCTTTTACATGCCACATAATCATGCGATATGCGTGCCTATGATTTCCGCATCCATAAAATCTATCGACTCTAGCCGGGATCCAAACCGAAATCTTGGACTTATGAGGCGGGTACTAAGCTACCGAGCCGACTCTATTGAAAACGCTTTATGTATGACTTTTTTTGTTTCATTAAATGTATTAATTCGAGTAAATACTTAAAAATTTTAAATCATTCACTGAAATATATTTTTAGGTAAGTTTTGACAAGCAAGTCAGAAAAATGTCTTATTTACCTTGAAACATTAACACTAATCAATACTTATTAAATATTTCAGAAAGATTTTTTTTTTCATTTTTATTGTTCATTTCATTGTTTCAACATTCTTGTATTCAAAGATAATGGCTACGGAATTCGAATGGTCATAGTTGTAAATTCGTGACTGGCGTTGTCCAGCCATGAGTTTGAATCTTGGTGTCACAGAAATGGCGATTAACAGACTTGGTGTTGATGGACTGAAGTATTTTAAATTTGTTGAATCTCATAATCCTCACGCTTCTATAGTATGGGAGGGTGGAGAGGGAACGCAGCTTAAGTGGTTGTCACTTGAAGGAAGTTTAAAAGTGTTTTTTAAAGTCAGTGGCGTACACAAACCCCTCTCATGGAAGAAAAATTAAAAAAAAACTTGTAGAAGAAGGCGCAGAGGAGTAATCTCTATGGCAAAAATAAAAAAAAAATGTCTGTTCGTTTAAGGAAGGGTTGAGCCCCCAAGCTCCCTTCTATTTTGTAAGTCACTGTGAAACATCTTCAAAATGTGACGTGAATAAGAAATTGAATCATTCAGAAAGTTAATTTATTTTTAAAGCCAAATCTCAAAAGCATTTCAAAAGGCCTTTTCAATTTCTTGTGAAGAGAAATTGATACTGAATTGAGTCAGAAACCCAGAAGTCATTTGTTAAAAGTACAAATTATATTATCTACGAAAGTTTACAAAGACTTCATACTTTTCTAGTTAATATTTAATATTCGTAAATCCATTCCATTTTTTATAAATAGTTTAATTTTTTATCACTTTATTTATGACAAATTTTCGATAAAGTATCGGATATATAATCCATTATAAATCAATAATAACTTTGTATGTAATTGGCTACATACATTATTTTCTAAGCAAGAAAGGAAATTTAATGTACCCGAATTTGGAACCCGTGTTTTAAAAAAGGAATAAATGGATAATTTTCATGCTATTTATGTCATTTACAAAAGAATATATGAAAAATTTTTTTAAGGACATTGGACAAAAAAATTTTTTTAAAAAATATTTCGGCAAAAATTAACTTAGAATCCTTTTTTAAAAAGCTTTTTAAAAAATGCCCTAATATAATCATATTTTGCTTTTTCACACAGCTAAAACCCTGTAAAAGACTGAACTATGAAATTTAAAAAATCCAGTATTTTCAGGTTACAACCCATTGAAATAGCTATCGACGTTTTTTCTTAAAATCGCTCCCTTTTTTTTAAAGCATGGGTAAACCCATTCAAGTTTACATTTAAAGTTCTAATTGAGCCCCTGTACGGAGGTGTGAGCTGTATACAGGAAACTTTTTTATAATAGAAGTATTTTTCCCAAAAGGAGAACATTTTGAAAATGGTCATTCTATGTTCTTTTTTTTCAAAATAAAAGTTTTTTTTGAATACTATTTTAAAACTTTTATATACATTTTCTAATCTAAGTGACACTAAATATCATAAAATTTTCCATTTTTACTTTTAAAATCACGGGTTTTGGGTTCGGATCCTTTTAAAAATAAACATGCCTCTTTCGGCAATTTCAAAGTTTTGGTTTCATTTCTAAAAACAATATTGTAATTTTAAAGAAAATAGTATAAAGGAATTCTATAATAGGGGTTAGCAACGTATGACACGTGGTACAATTCTCTGTGGCACTCTATGCTACTCCACATATTAGTCTAGTTTTGCGTGATTTTAAATTGATAAGTTTGTAATGGACCTTATTTGACAAGCGTCTTTAGAATTATGGACATTTACCGAATTATGGAAAGTTCTGAAATATAATTCTAAAGATAAGTTTACAGCTTTTTTGTAAATTATTGAAAGTCAATGCTGATGAGATAGTATTGTTTGAAGAAAGAAAATTGCATGTAACTCTATTTTCCGCTTCTGGTTCTTCACATCTAAGGGAAAAATATTTCCTCAATGAAAAATATTTCGAGTTTCCCCAAGGGAATTGTTCAAAAACTGAATGTTTAAAATCCTGTTAAATTGAAAGTCGCAAATTATATCCCAGATTTTACTGTACGAAACTAGAGTAGCGCAAGCACTACTTTCGCATTAATATTTTAATGTAACTTTTTATTTAGCGACAGTGAAAGCAAATACTTATATCTTATGTTTTTTTTTTTTTATTTTCATAAATATGCTTAAAAATACGTAACATATGTACAATTTTATTATTTTTTTTCTTGTATTTGTTGAAGAAATAGTTATATTTTACGCTGTTTATTTTTTTTTGTGTTAAAAAATAACTTTAAATGATCTGAAATTAATATATAATAAAACTATGTATCTATATTATTAACCTTTATTGTCTAACTCTGCATACATCATCGCTGGAATCGAATTGTTTAAGAAATGCCCTACTGTGTGGTACGCTAATTCAAATTGGTAGATTGATTTTTGGTACGCTACAGCTAAATGTTTTCCAACTGTTGCTCTATAATTAAATAAGTAAACACCATGTATAATGGAATTGTAGCATTATTAAATGCGAAAAGCAAGATAAAAAGTTCTACAAAAATAGATAAAAATAGGTATAATATAAAACTCATAATTAATTTTCTTGCGAAGAGTTTCGAGAATATTTATTTAAATTTTTTTTCGCGTTTATCTAAGTAGATAATACGATCACAGTCTGAAACTTATGCTTAAGAAATGTATGATTCAATTACATAGATTGAATCTAAAAAACAAATAAAACCAAATATAATAAAGATAAATTACAGACATTTTCGTTAAGTGCTAAAACCTTTTGCTTGATAGGCACTTATATAAGCAGAATTAACATTTTTATTACATGTTATATATAGCTAAAGCTAGAAAATTGTGCTTATAAAAGCATTTCAGCGCAATTATTATAAAACTACGCGCAATTTATTTCATCCAGTCATTTTTTTCTTTTCTAATGTTTATATAAAAGTACATTTTAATCAGATATGCAGTTTATAAGGCTTATATCATGATATGCTCTGCTTTTGATGCTTTCTTAAAAAATAATGTTAGATATATAAAACTTAGAAATTCGATCATGTGATTTTATTTCCATGCAAAATGTTATATGTATGTACCGTGCGTGTATATTTTTGAATTTTAATCAATTTATGAAAAATCTTTTGGCATAACACGAAACTTAAAGAAAAAGAATACGTTATGCATACCGGTTTTGCCGAATTTCACCAATAAATCCAGAGGGGTAATAGTCTCTATGGGGATGACAAATCCCTTAGAACATGGGTTCATAAACTACGTTTAGTAGAAGTAATTCACAAAACCGTTATGAAGGATGTGATGTATAGTGGAATGAAAAGGTACAATAAGAGGTAAGGAGTACATTTTACAATACGAACAATGCATCACAGATCGACGTCAGAAATGTAACAAAAAGTGATTGTCAAAGGAATTATTCGAAGTTGCGTCCCGTGGTCATAGCACAGCCGATACCGATGGACGAACGATTGTCGGAGGTGTTCAAACAAATCCGGTATGCTGGCGATGTTAGCGTAAGCGACGACAATCCTTCACTGTAGCCCCCAGTGCCTCGTACACAAGAAATTTCAGATGGCCACAGAAGAAGCTATCCTAAAGATTCAGATCCAGGGAGCGTGGAGGTCAAGTAACATGTTTCCACACCCACTCCCCCCGAGATATGTGGCATGTAAATGATTGTGGACCGCATTCGAAAAATATGCTGGTGCACCATCGTACATGAATCATATGTTTTAGTGCACGTGGATGGTACTCCTGCAGCAAATCCAGGAGGTAGTGCTGCAGGAAAACAAGGTATATTGCGCAATTGATGCGTTTGAACAGTATATGTACATCCCCGCATTCGTTTGGCCATTTCCCTCACCTAGCTCATCGTCTTCCTGATGGCTACTATTATCGTGATCTTCGCCGACTAAATGTGACTTGCGAACCCATGTTGTTTCTTTTGGTAATTTTTCATCCCCATGCTGCCGATCATACCTCTCTAAATTTGTCGGTGGAATTTGGTATCACCCTGTATATACTAAATCGGGTGAGCGTATCCTTCATTTAAAAATCATTCAACTAGATAGCAGCAGAGGTAATACAACGAACTTATGCGATATGTGGGACTAACTAATAACCGGGAAGTCGGGGTATGATTTCACATACAAATGCATAAAAATTAGTTTTATTTGGGACGAAGTATGAAAGAAAATATTAATGTAGAAAAGAAAAATGTTTCATACAATCTTAGATAACACAAATACAAAACTGCAAATTTGATGGAGAAGGTATCATAAAGTGTAACAGTTTGCCGGCTCAAAAGAAAAAAAATCCGCAAAATTTCCTTGTAGCATACTAATATCGTTTTTTTTTTAATTCCTTGATTTGTCGAAAAAATGCACTGATTGTTAGAGTCTATATTTTCTAAAATTTGTAACCCTTTTTAATTAAACTGAGGCCTTCTGGGAAATTCAGAACCATCATTTGATCTTCTGATTGAACTAGGTCTAAAGACTCAAGTTCTTCAATGTCTTTCTCCTACTAATGCATTTCTGTAGGCTTATCATTTCTCAGCTACTGATTGTAGAAATAAAGTAGTTCTTGAACGCGTCATCACAATTAACTTCTATATGTATTTGCCTGACAGGATCCACAACTTTTTCAATCGCATTACAAATTTCATAAATTGTGTCAATTTTTTTTTCTCAAACAAAAGAGGAATCCACGAGATTTCCAAATAGCGTAAGTCAAAGTTCGCATAAGTCGATGTATTATTGTGTATATAGTATATACATTATATGGTTGATCATTTTTAGATGTAGGGAACGTTCACACGATTTAGTAAGCAAGTTTTTCACCGTAAATTTAAATTATTTCATCTATAACTGTCTAGACTAATACTAGTGGTGTTACGTACACTTCCACGCATCGCGAAGAAGGGGGTCTAAGGCTTGACTAACGCCAAATAAGAACCCTTTGTAAGATCCGGTATTGGACCCAAAACCAGACTTTACATGAGCTTTTCTTTACTCTACAGAGTAATACGATACACTTTTGTAACAAGAAATCATTCACAGACGCATTTGCAATTCACAATTGCATTACTTCAAAAGTTTGTTAATTGTTGCATATGTAGCAGTTCAAATACTCACAATATCGTTTTAAATAAAGGAACGCATGTCCCTGACAAATATAACACTCAACTTCTCTCAGCTGCAATGGTATTTATAAAAGCAGTGAAATTATTAGAGGTGCTTCAAGTTGTATCACTGGAAATAATCCTCCTAGACTCTGCTAGATTTATCTCAGGACACTTATTTTTGTCTCCAAATTCACCATTACTTTTCGACTTTTTTCACTCATCGAAAAAGTAATTCTAATTAACTATCAAACATTACTTCAAATTCATTTTTTAAAATTATTTTTCAATTGTTTGGTATTTTAAATTTTTAGCTGTGTTTCTGTGTGTGTGTATCATTATTAAATAAATTTAATAATTATATTATTGGTTGGGTATTAATTCAAGAAAACTAGAAATTCAATTTGTATATTTTGGCTTATAATTAAGGTAATTTTGATTACTTTTAATACCCTACTTTTACAATTTTGAAGGAAGTATTGACTTTAAAATGTTAGTAATGGAAGTAAATTCTTAAGCATCTAAAATTAAATTTCTCTTTCTATAAATCAAACTTATAATTTAAGCTTAAAAGTTTCCCCATGTTTTCAGTCATTATGTACCCCTGAATTATTCCTCCATCTTGAAAAGGAAACAATCCGGTTAAGACCTCTAAGACTTGATATGGGGTTTTTGAAAGTATTTTCTTGAGGAATAAACACTCCGAAAAGAGAAAAGTTAGGTTATCTAAGGAGCGAAGTTGTTTTGTTAAAATCGAGCTACGTTTGCTTCTTGTTTTGATTTAATTACGGCTTTCGGAACAAAAAAACATTGGCTGTTTAATTAAATCTCTACTGTTTACTCTAGTTTTCTAGCTGGGCTAATTTCGTAGAATCCTGATTATTGATTGCTTTGACCCAAGAAGAAAACACACCAGTTGTTCTAATTCCTTGTTTTTAGTTATATGGTGTTAGTTATTTGATCCCTTTATGTTGCGCCAAAATATTTTCCATCACAGAGCGCTGATGTGCTTACCTCAGCATCTAAAATGTAAATCCTGTTAGTGTGTTTGTTAATTTGTAGATTTTAAGTCCCATCTTCGCAAGTTATTGTCTCATTAAACTCTACGATAAAAAAAATGTGCCGTAGATGAATATTGTGTCCTGTTTAATGGATTTATGTGGTCAAATCGTTTGTTAAGTACATTTGCTTCCTTTTAGAGCATATGTATTGGGTGCTTTATAAGTTAAAAATCTCTTTCAAAATAATTATTCTCATCATTTTTATAGAAAAGAAATGACTTTAATTGCTTTTAGTATTTTAAGTATAAAGGGAATTAAATGAACAAAAAATGTAAATTTATGAATCATACTTTTCATACCTTTTTCTCATATACCCACACTATTATTTATAAAATACAAAATGTTCTTAGTTCAGAGATCCTTAAGCAGCGTTTTCCAAACTTCTCTATGGACCCCAAAATGTACTAACTGTATTTCAATGCATAATAGGAAAATTACAATTTTAACTTTGATGTTTTGAAAAAGGTAAAAGAAAATTAACAATGATATTGAGAGATAAGCCTTACATTAGGACATTGGATAATTTCTCACTGTTTCCTAAAAATGGTATTATCAGGACTATAGGTACGCGCATCTTCAGTGAAGTACTGTATGTAACCTTGAACATCAGTGCTTGTTAGTTCACCGTAGTGTAAACAACCTTTTTGAACTGTTGGTTCTTAAAATGTCTAGATTTGTGCCTAATAAAGTGCATTTGCGGGAACTTTCTTGCACTATTTTATTCAAAAGAATTCTGACGGATTTTTGTTGAGACTTACATTGACAATGCCCTATCAGTAACGACATGCAGACTCGTTTCGATCTTCAAAAATAATGATTTTGAAATTGAGGATAAAGAACTCTCCGACGCATTGAAAAAGTTTAAAATCAGTACAAGTAGATGGTTCAACAATTTTTGAAGTGTTAGGAATGTTCCAGAAAAAGGACAATGAGTGATGTATGGTTGAATGCCGAGAGATGTTGAACTGCAGAACAAAAAATGTTTTTCGCATCATATCGTGACCAGCGATGAAAAGTGGATACAGTGCGATAAACCAAAAAGTAGAAGATCGTGGTGTAAACCCGGTACTGCATCAACATCTTCCTCAATACCAAATATATATGGTTCGAAGCTTCTTCTCTGTATTTGGTGGGATCAACAGGGTGTAATTTATTTTGAGCTGCTCAACCAAATGAGACTACCACGTGAGATTGCTATCGATTTCAATTGATACCTTTCAGTTGTCCTAAAGGAAAAATAGCCGTTATAAATACAAGCAAATGCACGACAAAATGATTTTGTTAAGTGACAATTCTCGGCCACATGCTGCAAAACTGGTGAAAATCCTAAAACTCTTAAATGGAAAGTTTAAGAGTTTCTGGTGAATACGGCATAGCATTTATCTCTTATTCCGCTCGATGGCACATGACCTTCTGAACAGCACTTTCATTCTTATGAAGATACCAAAAAATGCGTTGGTTCTTAGATAGCCTTAAAAAACGTAACGTATTACACCATGTAATTTGTATACTTCAAAAAAGTTGGGGGAAAGTGGTCTCTAGTAATAAGCAATACTTTCAATGATTTTTTTTTAACATTTTAAATAAAGTATTTATTTTGTCAAAAAACAGCGAGAACTTATTCAGGGTATCAATATAATGGACTGTTTAATAAGTGAACTTGAACAAAAGTATATCTTTAGTTAATAAAAATATATACAAGAAGATATCACAATTGCATTAAAAAATACATAACATACAAAGAATAATATTACCTTTTATTTAAAACAAGAGATAATTTTTTTTTGCATGCTTTTCACATTTTTGGATTATGCACAAACCGAAACTTAATTTTGGGGCAGATGACACTTTTTGCCCCTTTAATTTAAAAATTTTCCGCATGCAGCAGCGAGATTCCGTTCCTGTTTAAAACATTTTACAGGAAGGTTACCCTCGGGATTGGCTCGTGCGGCGCTTTCCATTACTTGTAATTTATGTGAACTTATCTATAATATTTTACGACAACTTTTTAATTTTTCCCGAAAATTTTTAATGCATAAAAATTAATTTATTTTTTCCATAATAATGGAAATGGGTGGCAAATATTTTAATTTATATCAAACGTTTTGTGAAAATCCTACAACTGTCCACATCGCCACAAATTAGTTTTCATTTGACACGGACCCCATCATCTGTCACAAGGAACCCCAAGGTTCGTAGGAGATGAAATGAGGATCTAAACCCTATAACTTCAAGCAAAATCTTTTAAACAAATGTAAACAATGTAAATGTCTTTTTTTTAAACAAATGTATTCGAAACAATTAAATTTTATAAGAACAAATGAAAAGGACAACTATCTTAGGTTGTAACTCAGATATTTCTTTTAGTTAAATGTATTCACGCAAGAAGTAAAATAACGTTTAACTTTTCAATGATTTTGGTGAAATATTTCATCAAGAAGCCTTATTTTTAAAGTCTTTGCTTGTTTATTAAACTTCACATATTATTAAGAAGGTTATTATTCAATACTATTACGGCAGGAACTTTCTCATAGATCTTATATAATAACCTAATTTTCTAGAAAGTTTATGCATTGTCCAACATAAATTAATCAGTTTATATGTACATCACGGCATGCTGTCTTGTGAAACTATTAAATGTAGAATTTATGCAGTAATATGAGACTTAGAAAGTTTCAAGTGTTGAAACGTGATATTAACATAATGACCCACTTGAAGCAGACACGTATTACGCATTTAATAAAATTAGATTTATTTATATGTGGGAAAATATTTCCATTGTAAAGTAGTTCTTAAATAGTTTCTTGAGTGCATTTTATTTCATTTTTTCTCGTACATTTGATAGTTTAATGTTATTTGAAGTAATATTCTATTAGAACTGCTTAATTTAATTCAATAAACATCATCTTTATTTCTAATCCAATTGTGTAGTTAATTGAAACACACACACATTACCTAAATTAGTATTCCAATGTGTAAACTTCAGCGATGGATTTAAAGCGCAATATATATTATCTGTTATATATACAGTTTCATTGGTTAAATCAAATTTCTAATATATTAATCATAAAATATGCTGCAACTTTTGCGGAATCCCATGTGTATCTCTTGTGAGATATTTTCTTTTATTTATCATAGATATGGATACGCACAAATATGTGCCCAAAATCTTCGTATTTTCGGCAATATCTTATGTGATTTATCTAACAGTTTAGTAAATGGATTATTTATGATGGTAAAGCTTTTTATAAAAAAGAACAAGAAAAAAAAATTATCAATATTAAATATTCATATTTTTTTTTTTTTGAAATTTTTAATTAAACTTTTAGAGGCTTTTGTGTGATGAGAAACATATTTTGCCATTAATAAGAATTATTTTTATTAGTGTTTCTAAATTGTAGTACATTTAATTTAGACTCAATCTAAAGTAAATGCTCATATTTTATTTAACAAGCTTTAAATTAAAGACTTTGTGCATAGAAAAAAAGTAGATGTTTTAGAAAATATTAATGCCAGATCTGTCGATATTAGAATATTAGAATGTTGCTTGAAAACAAAACTAATCAATTAATGTTTAAGTAATTTTAGCACGATAAATAAAATCTTGGTTTTATTAAAATAACAATTTTACATCAAAATTTCTTAAGCGTTATGAAAACTTGAAATAACAATTGAAATTAAATGTTTCTTTTCTTTTTATCTGAAAATTAATTTTCTCTACAAAGTATCATTACTATCCGAATTGAAGTGTAATAAATTTTGTAAACATGAATCACTGCAATACAGATTCAAGCTTGACCAAACAGGACTGGCAATTTTAAGAAACAGAGGAAAAGCGTTACATTTTAGAAAAAAAAATAGGTAAAATAATTGAATATGAAGTTTAAAGATTTATATACAAGTTTAAAACTAAAAAAGTAATTAATACAAATAAATATTGAACAAAATTATGTTTTTGGTTTTTTAACAAAAAGATAACCAGAACTTATGTACTCTCTTTAAAATTATGATTATTATGTATTAGAATTGTTAAAAATCACCAAATATCACTAAAATAATAAAATACGTAGTTCAAATTTCAATCCAATTTCAAAAGTTAGTAAAACTAAATAAAATTCAGAATTATATTTAAATAAATTTCATTTCCAATTTCGAAAACGTGTAAAATGATATCCAATTTATTGATTTATGATTAAGAATGTATTTTCTTCGGTAGTAAATAAATATAATCTAATACACGTAGAATCTAAAACGTAGTTCAATTTATTTTATATAAGGATATAGTTTTATTGTTGACCCATTACTTTATACTTGAAAGGATGTATATGATGTATAATTATTTGTATATGATGAATAACGTTTTAGGTAATGTTTCAATAGTTTAAAAGGGATGATATATTAAGCGGAATAAAATAATCCATAAAAGTCATGTGCTTAAAATGTATAAATTTAATTTGCAGTTTAAAAATGTTAAATGAGAAAAATTAAATCGTATTCTTTTTACTGTTCTCATTAATGGTGAACTATTAAGGAGAACTGTGTGTGTGTGTGTTAGAGTTATATATATATATATATAATGAAATCAGCATCTTACTTCTTGCACCCATCAAAATTACGGGGGGAAATTTCCTTCTTTATTTCTCGTTCCCGTCATATTTCCCGGGATGGATTGTTCAAAAGTAACGCGCTAAAAAGATGAAAACAATATGTTTCTTATGCCTGAAATCATGTTTATTTCTCTACAGATGGCAGGACCACACTATAAGTAGAGTGTTTAGAGATAGTTATATATTTTCTTTTAAACTAAATGTTAGCACAATCAGACATAGATGTAATAGCAATATGTTTTAGTAACTTTAACTCAGTTAGTTCCGCTCTTCGTGAATAGATGTGGGTAGCGTTCTGTGATACAATATGTACATTTTTTAATATTATATACATTAAGGAGTTAGTTTGGTAGTGAATCGGATTCTACCTTAAGTATAAAGAGATCTGATAGTGATTCTGAAATAACCGAATGTTTTGAAAGTTCGGTTAGTGAACCTGAGAAAAGTGATGATGGATCTGAAATGATACCTGTGATGTTCGCTTTTTTATATCATCCTTTGAAATTTATTTCACAAGAAAAAATTACTAATGTGTTTTACACATTGCACAAGTCTTAGAAAATCCTCCTTTAATGTTTAAAACATTTGTTTGTTTTTTTCCCCTTTTTTTTCTCTTTGCTAGAAAACCAATATTCAGTTATAATAACCCTAAATTGTAACTTTTCTTAAAATTTTTTTTATTTTTTATTTCAAGCTAAAACTTTACTCAAAATTTAAATATATATATATATATGAATCCAACCGAATCATCGAACAGGTCAGATTCTTCAGATAGCGGGGTTTATATTGGCGTGGTGTCTAGGGGTTTTTAGGGTGTATTAGTTAATTTTGAAATAAACTAGACAACATAGTTTAAGAAAGAAACTAGTTGAAAACTAAATAATTTATTATGAATTCTAGGAGAGTATTTACATGCGGAATATTTCAAAAGAATAGGAAAGTTAGATCACATTACTTTAAGGAAGGCAATTGAGATTAAATAGAACTCGTTATGATGTGCTATTAAGACTTACCGCCTGGCGCGGGCGAACCGCGCTGATGCGCGAAATACGCCGTTTCCCTGACGGTTGTTAGTGGGCCTCTGCCGAAAAGGGTTGATGTCGGCGTTTTAAAAGGGACGCTAGATGGCGTTGATGTGGAATACTGTTTTGATTAGAATTGACGAAATCTGGAAAGGATCTAACCTATTACAAATGGGATATCCTATATATATATATATTATATCTTGAACATACACATAGTTTTATATAATTTCCTTGAATAAAAAAATAGGCACTTTTATGACCGTTCTTTCAAAATTATGTCACTGTTAGTTAAAAAATTAGTGAATTTTTCTGGGTCGAAAATATAAACAATTTTAAAAGGGATAATTCTTTTTTAAATTTTAAAAAATTATTCGAATCTCACAATTTTTTGTAAAGAATGGGCTTAAGAAAGTATAAAAAGTTTAAAAATATAATCATAATTTTAAAAAATCATAAGCATATGAAAATTCTATGATAAATATTAAGTATTTTTTGCGTTGCGCACGCTATTTTCTAAAATAGTAGCTTTAATTAATAGCTATAGGTTCAATAATAAAGTTAAATGTATTCTCATTACACTGTAGCTATTTTTATATAAATGGAATAATAACTTACATATTTTAATAAATAAAAATACATTTTTAAAAATATTTAAAAATTGCAATGTTTACAAATATTTTGAAATACAAGACATATAATCCCAAAATTAGATAGGCTTAAAGAGTATGATGCTTTTTATAATTCTAAAAATTTTATACATCAGATGCTACTATTTTAGAAAATAGCGTGTGCAACACAAAAAAATACTTAATATTTTATCATAGAATTTTCATATCTTATGATTTTTAAATTTATGATTATATTTTAAACATTTTATACTTTTCTGAACCCCCATTCTTTTTAAAAATAATGGTAAAAGATTCGAATCATTAAATTTAATTTTAAACGAATATATCTTTTTTGATAATTGTTTATATTTTTTGACCTGTAGAAAATTTAACACCCTGAAACCTTTTAATATACGTGTATACAAATAAATAAAAAGAAACGAGTCTTACAGTAGTCGCATATGATATGTAACATCTGACATGTTATCGTGGTATATATGCAATATTAACTTTTTTCCTAAAAAAAATATCAATCGGGTATGATTAGAAATAATTTTCTATCGAATAATTATATCTTTAATGAAAATTGTATTTAATTAACAAAATGAGTCATGTAATGTTTATCAAAAATAATTATTCTTGTTCAATTTGAGGAAGAACGGAGACAATAGACTTATGATAATTAAAATATGACACATATACTTGTGATTTCAAAGTATTTAAAAACCGTTGAAAAACAGCATCAATAACAGTACCACTATTAGCAGTCGAAACATTCTAATTTGTGTTCATTTCAAGCTTGAGTTAAAGCTCATTCATAAAAGCTATGAGCGGCTCAGCTTTTGGCAAACTGAAGTTAAAATTAAAATCACCACTCAAAATCAGTGGAAAGGAGTGATAGATTTTTTTAAAGAGCAGAACCACCTTCGTTATATGGTAAGAGTACAAAATGCAAGAAATCTTTAATTTTTTTTTAACCGCTTGATTCGAAGAAATGTGTACGACCACCGAAATCACTGTTTGTCCATTTTCAAATAAGCATTCTACCGCACATATGTCCCCCAATATCGTGACTAACGGATTTAGAGTCAAACGCACGAGTGCTTGATGGCTACTAGAGTTGGACCCCCATGCGAGGGTAGAGAAAAGACACAGCCACGCACTCTCATTTATCAAATCAAGTAGCACGCGCTTACGTCACATCCTCTTACACACATCCACCCCTTTTCACGAAATCTCTCCCAACAAATATCCAGCAACCGAGAGGAAAGATTTTACACATCAATAACCTAATTTCTAACCATATTATAATAAATGTAAACCTTAGATGACCTCCTTTGAAATATTTCGAATTACTTTATATGAATCTAATCTAAAGATAGAAAATAAACCATTGAAAAAACTCAAGGAAATAAAATAAATTTCATGCAAACGTTTAGAAAGAAAAGGTCTTAGCATATATTTCACAATTTAAAATACACTATTATACTTATCTATGTTTCTTAGATGCATGTTAAGGTTTTCTAAATAAAGTAAAAAGTAAAAGGGAACAAAAACAGACTCAAGAAAATAAAATCAGATTTTATTTTGGTCTTAAAAAATAAAACCATTTCCTTTGATATTTCTTTCTATAATGTGAACTATTGCATTACAAAAGTGTATTCTTACATTCCATTTCCTCTGACTAAATCTTATTATTCTGCCTTGTTTTTTTTTACTTCAATGTTTGTTTTCCTCCATTTCAAGAAAAAAAGAGTTTTTCATGCAATGAGATTTAATTTAGGTCTTTGAAATAGATTTATATACAATAAAATACAAAACGAACTAAAATGTTTGTCCAGTTACTAAAGTTGTAAAGTCGTTTGAAGAAACTCACGATAAAAAGAAACTGAGTTTTTCTTTTTTTTTTCGATATAAAGAGCTGATTTTTTTCCCAATTGCTAAAGCGAAAAAAGTTTTTATTTATCGTCACTTATCAAATATCTTTATCAGCCCTGTCTCTTTAAAGCTATTTCTTCATCAGAAGGACTCACTTTTCGGCTATTTCTTAAAAGTCAACAAGTCAAGTCCTTTTTTCTTCTTTTATTCTATAGCATACTTTCCTAGATCTTTTTATAGATCCTCTTAACGCCCTGTAGCAGTGAAGAAATTGGAAAGGTTTCACAATTTTTTGTCGTCTAATGAGATTTAGCGATTTCAAAAATAAGACTAATATAAAGTATACCCCAAAGCGATGGCAATAAGGATGTTATTTCTTAGGAAAACCAACTAAATATCACGTATTTTTTCAACACATATATGTATAATTTTACTTCAAACAAAAAAAGCATTTTATGCACTGCTAATATCCAACCGAGAGATAAGAAAATGATTTTCTATTTAAACACATTACATTTGGTTGCAGCTTATAAAAAATCCTTTTTTCAATTATTTAATTCCTTACATGTGAAAAAAAATATTACTATTTTATCATAGCGAGGGTAAGTCATTAAGTAATTCACAAATGCATGAGGCGGATTTAAAGTAGTAACAGATAATTCCTAATAATGATGATAAATGGCAGCCGCATACATCTGTATGGTATTCAATTCATATTTTTAGGTAGCATTCGCACGCATACGCAAGTCATTCACACGCATACGTAATGCAGTATCAAAAATGGTGATGGTGGTGAATGATTGTTTGATACTAAAGCAGCATGCTGTATAGGACTTGAACCAACAAATATTCAAAAGAAATATTACCTGTTTACGGAGGGAATTGTTTTTATTACGTAAAGCTGTGTACAATTGCGTGATGAGATTTTTGCAAGGTCGTTACAAAATTGTTGATGAAGATCGAAGCAGCCGTCTAGTTTTGATTGCGACAAAATCAATTGAGCAACAGGTGGAAGAATTGATTCAAGCTTATCGAAGAGTGATAGAATCGCATCGCAATGATAATAGGATGTGGTCATGGTTTAACATACAGCATTATTCATGATCGTTTGAATTTCCGAAAAGTGTGCGCACGTGTGGTCACCAACAATTGACCGAGTAACACAAAAACTAATCGAATGGGCATTTGTTTAATCTGTTTGGTCCACAGAAAAAAAATCTTGGAGGCAAACAATTTGCATATGACAGCGACGTTCAACATGAAGTCGTACTGCTGATGACACAGCAAACCTAAGAATTTTATGCAGTTGGAATCAGGGCTCTGATGAAACGATGGGATAAGTGCAACAACGCGTTGTAGAAGATTACGTTTAAAAATAAAAATGATTTCCATGAGGTTTATGTGTTAAATTAGTTTTTTTATTATCTTTTGTGACTTAATGACTTTACCTCACATAAAACCAAAACTGAAAAATCACGAGATATAAATATTTGATAACATTATATGAACAAGAAATTTAAAAAAAGTAGCTATCAAAAACTTTGATACAGTGTACATATCCACGTTTAAATCTTAAGACGCTTTATAGAAATGAAAATTATAATATAAATAGAGATCAGTAATTTTGAACAAAATACTGAATTGAATATGTACGTCAAACAATTAAAACAGTGCATTTTTTTCACCTTTTTCTAAAATGTTATACAACAGAGGAAGAAAAAGAAACTCAAAACATGCTTACATGGAAATAAATTCTTATTTTTGAGAACAATACCTCGCAGTGATAACACAGAACTTGAAAAATCAGAGATGACAAATTTCAACAAAAAAAAATCTACACGAATCATTTTAAATTACATGAGATTATTTATATCAATAATTCAATACATTTTTATTCTCAGTGTATTTTGATTGTTTTGAAGATGAATGAATTTTTTTAGATTATTACAATATAAATTTAATCATTTATTTGATTCAATTCAAAATTGATCATTCCAATGACACCGAGAAATTGCGTGAAAAGAAAGACAGTTTTTTGCAATTTTTGAATATGAATAACAAAAGGTGCTTTCCTATTATACAGTCGATCAATTTCAACAAGCAAAAAAACATCGCCCAAATCATTATTTTTTTACTATGTTCGAACGTGTGTGGGAAAGGTTTCTACTACTGGCGGTATATCGTGGCTTCTGGCGAGGTCTTCTAATTCGACTGAATTGATCGACGGTTTAATAAATAAGTACGGAATAAAGTTATAATTAAAGATAAACAAGCAAACTGTGAATTGAATTACATTTTATTTATAAAAAATGGAAGGATTAAGAATTTCATCGAATGACCTTTCTTGAAAGAAAGGTGATTGATTGTGTCTAAACGCCAACTTTCATACAACACGAAGGTTATTGGCGACGGACCTCGATACTTTGAACAATTATTATTTAAATTAGCACTCAGCTCTTCAAATTTCCACATCCTAACAAAGTAAAGAATTCTATCATTGACAGATTTAATAATTGGTATAACTCAACACAACACGGACCCTTAGTGCAACTTTAATTTAAGCTCAGACTTATAAATTCGCAACCGATCACTTATAAAAAGGGTAAGCAATTTGAAAGGAAAATATGAGAATTAAACTGTAGTTTTTTAATTAAATGTTATGTTATTATTTTTCCCATTAAAAGAATTAGCGTTGTTTTACCAAATTTTTAATAGCAACATTTCTAAGAACGATTCCTTTTTGCTACGTGTATACCATTTTAAAAATTGAAACCACAATGATATGACATTTTATAATCAAACATATAAAATCTACGCGATGTTCTGAAACACGTTCCGAAGAAAAAAGTACTATTTTTACTTCTTTCAAAAATCCCGTCTTTTCGCAACAAACTTTGAGCTTTACTCTTTTTAGCGTTTACTTTTCTTTTAAACAAAAAAAGAAAGTTGTTTGCATAGTTTGTAGCGGATACAAATGGCCGCAGTGAAGAACTAGAATACTAATGCATTCACATCTCCAGGCGATTTTTTTTATTCCTTTGGGCTATTTTCTTAACATTCTTTCTAGAAAAACTTCTATTTTGGTAACGTTCAAAAGAATAAAGAATCTCTTCCAAGACCCTTTACTTTTAACAATTCTAAAAATTCCCATTTTTGTAGAAATAATGCTTTTCTTTCCTCTAACTTCCGAATAATGTTTGTAGAAATATATGTAGTTTGCATTTAAAATATCTAGACTTTTTTCCGAAATTTACTTATCCCAAGCTATTTTTTCATATTTTCCAGTACAGTTATTAAAGTATTAATACAAATGGTTATTTAATATTATATTCTGAGAAGGAAATTTATAATATTTAATAAATTACATTTCTACCACTTCTTTCAATTCCGTACAATTCTCAGTAAAAGTAAAATTTATAACATCACAAATAAAATCTGTTTAATATCTGATTAGTAATTTTATTTGAAACTTTAATTAAAATTTCATGATTTTTTGTTGATTGCATTATATCTTGATCTAAAATTATATTCCAACATATTTTTGTTTAAAATTTGAAAACTGGGTAAATTTGTTAATTTGCACATTGATAATCCCGTATATTTCAAATATATTAAAATTAATGTGGCTGTTAAAATATTTTTTACATGGTCAATGCCTAGTCATTTCTGATGTACTTTTTAAAAGGAATAGAAATTGCTGGGTTCACTCAGCTCTATTTGAAAGAGACTATTTTGTATTCCAGCCGAACCTGAAATAGCAATGGAGTTCTTTTAATAGAAAGATAAAAAAAGTCAATACCAAATTTATTTTGGCTGGTTCGAGACAGATGCTAGACGAAACTCAAACACATTTAGTTTCTTTATCCAACTCATTTTCAGTTCATTACTCTGCAGGACTTTACTGGATCAAAACACAATGAATCATCAATAGAATAAATATTTTTATAATGTTTTACACTATGACTTATAGGATTATAAGGAAATAGCTGCTAAATAACACGAACAATCAGGTATGCTTATATTCCATTATAAAATATAAAGTAACTGTCATTATTGGTTGATTATCTCCAAAAATACTCTGAACTATGTTTAAAAAATATATATATATTTTCTAAGGTTAATATAATGTAAAAAAAGTCTTACAACAGTTAGTCTAAAAGAGAAGGTACAAGATATAACTTAAAATAATTTTTTTAATGGGTAGTATATGCCCACTCTCTTCTTTACTATTATTCAGATTCCAAAACGTAGGTTTATATTGAAAAAAATATGTTTTATAAATCCTTGTGGGAGTCAGTTCCAGTTCTTTAGATTTTGTATGGTTATAAGAAGGAATTGCGATTACTAAATCCGAAGTCCACAACTAGTCTCCCCTGGAGTATAATGTTTCCCAATTCTTTTTCGAATCTTGGTTCCTTTTTAGAACAGATATTTCCTCATTACATCCAACTTAAATTAAAGTATAACTCATCATAAATAAAATATAATTGTGTACAATATTCTGCGTTCCCCCTGCGAAGACGATGTAGTTCTCCAGGCTGCTGCAAGGCATACTTTGAAGATATATGTCCTAAATTATCCTAGATAAGATATCTAGGGTTAAAGCTGATGAAATTTCTTACAGTGAATATCGTGATCTTTTAGAAATTAGTTGATGAAAAACCTTGTGTGGACACATTTTATATGTGAAACTGAAAGAAGAAGAAAAAAAAAGATAATCAGGACTAACTCTGTAGCTTTGAAACTTAATAGGGTCCAAGATTTCATTCATATGTTTTCCAGAAGCCAAATAGCCTCTGTCAAAGAAAATGAAGTTTGTGTGCACTTCAAACATTCAGACATCAAGTTTTAGCTGCCATATCGGTCTCCATTGGAATTGTTAAGGCCATGTAACAGAACCCTTGGTTGCTTTCAGAAGAATATACTTTGAGAATTAGTAACTAGGGGAAACCTGAATTCATGCATGAGAGCCAGCACTATGTGAGATGGGGTTTTTTGTGGAGAAGGAATATCCTTTGATTTTCTTGAAGGGAAAGTCCCCCTACAAAACCCCATGAAATATCAGTCATTGAATCCCAAATTTTTAATTTGGCCCAAATTTTTTCTCCCATTACACCTCTTCCCAAAAACAAAAAATATTTTTTTATTGCTTTTTTAGGCGCGATCCTTTGAGGGATTATTAAAAGATTTGATTGCATTACACTGCCCTATATGTACGAGAGCTGTAAATGAAATTTTGCCAACATAGGTATAAATCAATTTCTTAAGAACTTACAAGTAGAGTTACATTACATTTCTTTTTATGTAATCAACAGAAAGCTTATAACATTTTACTGAATGTCGGGAAGCTGTAGAAATGCATTAATAAAGTGTTGATTGTTGATGTCAGCGACAGAGGGTCCAACTGCTCGGATAGCTGATGCTACGATAGGATCCTGTGGGACAGTCCATCGATGACCTATGGATGGACGTCCCTCAGGATGTCAATATAAACTTGACGAATGGAGGGCCAACTTTTGCGTTGCGAATCCGCAGTCACATTTCAACCCGAACGAAACGCTTTAATTCATCGTGCAACCGTCATACACGGTAATGCATTTTTGCCACAGACTTTCAAGAATCCTCGATAGCATTCTCCCCTTTTATTTTTTGCCACCCGGTACCCCCATATTAAGGGTACGAATACTGATTTTCCCTTTGAAATATGCTTTAAAGGTGGACGCGAAACTCTTCACTTTAACACCACACAAAAATACAATCCTAAGTAGATCGAATGTTTTTGTACTCTTACACATCGACAACATCGCCACTTCACAACTCCCATACCCTATTTGAGCATACACGCTCTTCTGCGAGTTTCTGGTTAATTCCATTTTTTAAATTTACAGCCTTTTTATGTTGCACACTGCACTGAGAGTTACAATAAGCCTCAAAAATTTTTACATCAAAATTAATCTAATTACAGTCACTGTTACATTGACATAATCGATAATAATAATTAGCAAATTTCCTTCAAAGCATCACTTTTACCTTTTATTCAGCACTTACGAGGAATAGAAATGCATATGAAAATTGTTTTTATTCCAAGAAAAGTACACAATACGCGTAATGAGTATAACAAAAATGTTTTCCTCTATTTATACATGTATAGTAAAAGAAAGCGGGAGAGAAAAATAAATACATTCAGATAATTAGTAAAAAAATAATGAAAATATGTAGATATGTAATTTTAAAAGATCGAAATATAAAGTAATTTAACCCTTAACTTCCCAATTTTTTAAATTTCTATGAAAAAAATAAAATCATCTAGTTCGCAAGTAATAATGAAAGGGCAAAATATATATATACAAAATTAAGCCGTTTTAAATTGAATTTAAGTCAATTTTTGTTTGTTGCAGAATTGCAACATTGCGCAGTAGTGCTGTAAATTACAAAACTTTTTTTTATATGAGGATTTTATTATTCATTGCTATAAATTGCTTTACCCTTACATAAAATGAAAATTTTTAAAGCAGTTATTGATTTTGTTGTAACGAAGTCCTACTTTACACTTTTCACACTCCAAATCCATAATTTCTCTTCAGGGTTTGTCATCTCCATGGAATTTTATTATTTCTTCATTCAATGAAATATTTTGATTTTTCCATAAAAAATTCCTTGACAATTTTTTTATTCTTAAAAGTTAAATTTAAAAAAAGTTTCTCTGACCAAAATATTTCTATCTAATTTATTATCATCATCGGATATTTTTATATTTTGAATCGTATTTTAGGAACCAATACTGTTTTTGCAGTCGCTATCCGAATATCCATTAGATGACACACAATCAGGTAAAAATTTAACATCATCAGAATATTCAAGACCGTCCTCACTTAATTCACTTAATTTGTCCGAATTATTCCTATATCTATCAATTTCATCATGGGTTAGTATACGCTTTTTTGCCATGTCAAAATGGTAACCAAAGACCAATGTTGCAGACCTGCAACATATAATTAAAATCAAATTTCTTTCAAACTTTTTCCATTAAAAAATTAAAATTACTTTTAAATAAAAGTAAAATGTTTAATTTTCTTACCTGGTAATTTATTTCGTCGATAAACAAGATGAACCATAAAGTAAAATGGATTCTTTTTATAGCAAAAACACAGTTCTTGAGGCATCAGAAATTTTTAAAGTTGTGATTTTTGGAAAAAAAAAATGTACTTCGATCTAGTGACAAAATTAACATGTATTTCATTGCAGTAATCTTTTTTTTTCTCAGATAAGTGATTTGTAAGTAATTAAAAAAATATTGAGTCTTTTAAATTAAAATAAATCATTTGTTGCAGAAATGCAACACACAGTGGGAAAAGCTTAGGGTTCAGTAATGAAATTCCTGTAAGAATTTTCTAAGTAATAATCTAATACTTAAAAGCAAGATTCGTGATCATATAGACACTAAACATTACACATTACATTAAAACAGCTAACATTGTTTTTTTCAGTCAAACATCTAATTAACCCATGTAAACAGTGAATTGCAAAGTAAATACAGTCACCTTAAGATTTCTAAGCAAATCATCCGAGAAAAAAAATACTCCAAAAGACTTAAGAATGATATACTAACAGTTCCGAAAACTCATTTTTCCAGAAGGCTTTAACAAAATAAAGACGAGAGCAAAAAAAGTCTAAATCAAAAAATAAATTCCAAACTGGTTCCTACAACATCTTTCCTAGCACGTCAAAATCGCGTTCTTTATCGCTTTTTACCCGTTCCAAGAAAGCTAGGATACGTTCTGAGGAATAACGAAATAAGTGTTGTGTTCTGATAAATTACTATTTTTAAACCCCTAATGTTTTTAAATTCTTTGAAGGATGGGCAGTAATTTGTTTGCATTTTTGCTACATTTTAAATCTTCTAAGTTGTACTTTTCTTCCTAAGTACTCCAAAATTTTTTGCTATACATTTCAGCCCCTTTTTAATTTTTTAGACTAACATTTTTCCCTCATTATAAATTTTTTTAAGGTTTTTGCTGCTAAAATAATTTAAAAAAGAGTGTGAAAAATTTTAAAACGGAATATTTTTTACCCTGTTTTTGTGTCGTAATTTCGTTTCACCTATCCCCCTGCTTTTAATGCCATTATAAATTTTATTTGTTTTATTCGCTTACTTTACTTATTTAAAATTATATGGGTTATATATCAAAAAAAAAAAGTCATTTTTTTAAACAAAAAGTTTTCATCTTTGTTTTACTAGTTCGCTGCAAAATGAAATATCATGAATTTTTGTTTTTTTTCTTTATTTTAAATAAAATGGGATAGTAAGTATTTTAGGAACAAACGCGGCTTTAAATTTATAAACCCGGGTTATAATAAAAATATTTTTTTTGAAGGTTTCAATTATGGGGATTTCTTTAAAAAAAAAGGTATTTAAAATAATACTTTTTTTTTTTAAAAAATTTTTAAAGAATCATTTGAGGGAAATAGTTTTTAAAGAAAAAAGTACTTTTTATAGACTTTTTATGAAAACACTTTTTAAAGAAAATACATATTTTTTGCCTCTCTCGCTAAAATTTTTAAAATTTTTTATTAAATTATTTTTTTGAAAAGCAAATTGAGTTTTTAAAAGTAAAAATTTTTTTTAACAATAAAATAAAAATTTGGGAAAAATTTTTTTAATTTTTGTTGGGAATTATTTTTAGAGAAAAACTAAACGTTCTATTAAATCCCTATTTTCAATATATTTAAAAAAATTTTTTCCCGTTAAAACTTTTTAGCTTTTTTTAATAGTTATTTTAAGATTAGTATTTAAAACAAATTAAAAATATTTAACATACATAGATTTTTTTAATTATTTTAAAGTATTTAAATATATATTTATAAAGAAAAAAAAATTAATTTATTTTAAATTTTCCAGAAATGTTTTGAATTTTTTTGGGTTATATTTTCTATTATATATATATATATATATATATATATATATATATATATATAAAATTATATATATATATATATATATATATATATATATATATATATATATATATATATATATATATATATATATATATATTTTTGTATATATATTTAATTTGAATAATTAATTTACTTATGGGGGAAAAGTTTTTACATGAAAAGAATGTTTTTTTTCCAAAAAAGCCCAGAAACTTTCTTTTTTCTCGGTTTTTTTAAAATTATATATCATTAAAAGGAAAAACTTTGAAAGATAGTAAAAAAGTTAAAAAATGTATCAAAACAAAAAAAAAAAGAAGTTTCCCAAAAATGTTTAAATATCTGATGAAAAATTTATAATCCCAAAAATCCCGGGTATAACACTACATATGTTTTTTAAAGCCCCTTTTTTTAAAATTTTTTGGGGCCAATTCCCCCGTATAACGCGCAACCCCCTTTTTTTACGGAAAGGAAACCCGAAATGTTGCTGTTTTTACTTTTTATTTTTAAAAAATTTTTATTCCCTGAGCTTTGTACCAGACTTTTTAAAAAATAGAACTTTATAATAGAACATAAATTTTTTTAGGCCCAAAAGCAAGTCATTTCTTTTAAAAAAAACAGTATTTCGAAATGTAAGAAAAATTTTTTTATGCTTATCTTTTTTGATTTTTTTTAAAGCCATCTTTTTTTCCCCGGGCTATAACGCGCATCCTTAAAAATTTTTGATCTTATTTTTGAGTTAAAAAAAGGGGATTATTCGCCGGATTTCCCCCATATAAATGTAACACCTTCCCACAATTTTATTTAAAACCCGGGCCGGGTTTTTAAAAAATAACGGGTGAGGGAGGTTTTTTTCGAAAAAATAATTCTTTTTTTATTTACATGTAGACATTTAAGATTAAAAAGAAATTGCATGCATAAAATGCAAAGGCGATTAACCTGCTGGACTTCACAAACGAAAAATATAAACGTGAATTTTCCAGCCAATCACGGCTTTTTTGCAAACCACAGACAGGAAGGGGCTAAAAAATTTAATTACCCCCCATGGGATCTTGTTCCCTTAGGGGCGATGGTCTTTTCCAATTTAAACGGGAAAAATATGGTATGAGGGATTACTTTAAAAGGGTAATTTACGCTGAGGTTTTTTAATTTTAAAAAATAAAAATTAATATTGCTATCCGTTGGGGCTGGTAAAACTAACAGTTAATTTTTTACAGAAGTCCCACCAAAAGTATCTTCCCCAAAAATTTAAAAAAAAAATTAAAAGGGAAAGGTGAATTATTACATATAAATTTTCAAGATTGTGAGAAAAAACTTTTTTTAAAAAAAAAAAAAACAAAAACATAGTTTATTGATTGGGCCCGGGGTGGTTGGGTATTTTCAACTTTGAATTTTTATTAAAAGGTTTTTTAAAAGTTTTATTAAAAAAAAAAACCAAAACATTATTCCCTTTAAAAAGGGAAAAACGAGTTGAAGATGTTTACCGTCTTCAAAATATAAATACAGGGGAAAATTCCAAATTTAAAAATTTTAAATTTTAATTTTTTGACAACTAATGGGGACCCATCAAAAAAAAAGTAGTCAATGGTTTTTTGTTAGGGAGGCGATAACTTACCGCATTTCCTTTCTTAGTATTGCTTATATATATATATATTATATTTAAATATGACCCAAGTTTCAAAATTCTAAATACGTGCCATGTTGGGGGTATATGATGAAAATTTGAACTAAAATGAGGAAGAAATCTTTAGAGAAGAATGTTTCAGCAAACGGGAAGAAAATAAATCTGCTTACGGATAATGTTAAATCATGTAAATGCCCATTTGGTTAATTGGGGTTAATTTTTTATGATTAAAGATTTTTTTTTTTTTTAAATTTAAAAAAATAAAGTGTACTTTAAACCCCAGTAATGACGTTTGGTTGTAATTTTAGCTTTTGCTGTTAATAAAATAGTCCTTTTAAATATCAATAATTCGGAACCGGGATTTTGCAAAAGCGCATAAATGGAAAATTTTTTCATATTTAGAGTCACTTAGGAAAGATTCCCGTATAAATTATTTTAAGGACATTTTGATAAAATTATTTAAATACAATTTTTTTCAAAATTAACTTAGAATAATTTTTTCTTCAAATGTTTTTTGGAAAAAACGTTTCTATTATAATAATATTTTGCCTGTAAAAGCTGAGCCTCTCTGTAGAGGATCAATAAAAATTTTTTGAAATATATAACTTAGAATTTGGTTTATCAATTTTACAACGGGGGGGGGAGCAATTTTAAGAAAAAACGCTAATAATTATATTTCAATGAGGGAATTTTTTCAAAAGTTCTGTTGAGCCTCTATAAAAGGGTTGAGATATATATAGGAAAGATATTTTATTATAAAATTTTTCCGAAGGAAACATTTTGAAAAAATATTATTCTAAGTTTTTTTTCCCAAAATATTGTATTTATTTAATTTTTCTTTGTCAAAATGTCCTTAAAACAGTTTTTAAATTATTCTAATCTTAGTGACACTAAATATCATGAAAAATATCCATTTACCCCTATTTCAAAATCATTCAACGGAATACCTTTTAAAGTTTTCTAACAATTAAGCAAAAAAAACAAACAATAGTAGAATTTATTGGATTTATTAATATTTTCATGAACAAGTTAAAGCTTTTTTTTCCCGTTAAAAAAAATTGAATTAAAAGAAAGTTAAAAATATTTCGAACGTTTTTTTAAAATGGAAGTACATTAAAAAAAAAATATTACGACAAAATAATAAAATTCCTCTCCCAAAATTTTAAAAAAGTTTTCAAGAATCCAACTAGATTAGAACCAATTTTTTTCATTCATGTGTTATCGTTTTGGCAATTGATATAGAAGAAATAACTAAAACTCAAATTTATATATACACTGGTGTGCAAAACTTAAGCAACAGGTGGGTTTTTTATAACTTAGAAAAATCATCTGAGAGACATGAAAATTTTGAAATGGGGGAGTATTATGTACGTAAAAAGGGTGACGAAAGCATCGGCGCTGAAAAAAGAATACAACGCATATTGGAATCAAAAGAAAAACAAGCTTTATTGAACGCATAGTATCGTGACTCATGATTGTCTATCCAACAGGAAGAACAACAAGCAGATGTTCCTTAATATGGTATATGCCCTCCCCTTACTACAATGGTTGCTTTGCCCGTCTCCGCATACTCAGAACCAGCTGGTGCAACTTTCTTGAGGTAGGGTGCGCTCCTCAATCAACATCTGTTTGAGTTGTTGGTTGTACTCCGGATGATGTGAGCGTGTGGCAATACGTCTCCCCAAAGCGTCCCACACATGTTCGCTAGGATTTAAATCTGGGAGCACGCTGGCCAATCCATTCGAGTGATATCTTCATTTTCCCAGCAGCTCCTCAACAGCAAGAGTGCGATGTGAGTGCATTGTCATCCATAAAGATGAAGTCTGGGCCAATGGCACCTCGGAAAAGATGCAGATGGGAAGAAGTACCTCCTCAAATAGCGATCCCCGGTTACAGACCCTCTGTCGAAAATGGGAGCTCAGTTCCGCCGTTCGGCATAATGCCAGCAGACAAGAACTCCAGGACCAGCGTAACGATGTCTTTCCTTGATGTTACTGGGATAAAACCGGGTCCCGATCTCTCTCAAATCAAAACGCGTTGAAATCGCTTCTGGTACTGAACCGACTCTCATCCGTAAAAGAACATGACTCCATTGATCAGTTGTCAGTTTTTGTGCTCTCTGGCCCACTTTAAACGGTGGCTTCGGTGGCCATCTTTCAACGGGGGGGCAGCGTTCAGGACGGGGGGTGAACAGGCCCCTTTGTGAAGGCGTCTGGCCACGGTAAACCGCTACACTTGTCGACCTGTTTCTGTACAGAGTTTCTGAGCAATGGTGCCTGCTGACTGCTGTCGAAATTTTCGCCTGCAGGATGATATATCGGTCATCCCCCGCAGTTGTCGTCCTCGGGCGGCCACACCAACCTTCTAACACTGTACCTTTTGGTTTGGAACGCTTTCCAAGCGCGCGAAACGACACTTTTATTGATTCCGAACTCTCGCTGCACACTGGTGACAGTACGCCTCTCCTCCAGCTTTCCGATCCCATTCTTCCACGTGTGAAGTCATCCAGATGATTTCTTCTAGCCATATTTCACGAACTGACTCACTGGAACTTGCAGAAATATGGTGAATTGCGTCTCCGTCCTTCATTTCATTCTACTGTTGAGCAGCGCGCGCCGACATCACGCGTTTTGCGTACGCTCGCATCGCTTCTGACGTTTGTTCTTGATATTTGCATACGCATGACGTTTCTACTGACTTACGTGTTCCCTCTACTGATCTCCAGACCTTCTTTCTGCTTTTTCCCTTGGTATCTCTAAATTTTACATTGTTGCTTAAGTTTTGCACACCAGTGTATATATATTCTATTTGTTTTCTTGGGAAAAAAGAAGTTCTCCTTTCAAAATGGTGTAGTAATTTTAAAAGCATGTAGCTCAGAACCTAAGAATAATTTTTTGGGAAACTAATGGAAGCGGGGAAATAAAGCAACAATTTAAAAAAAAAAAAATTGCATTTCATTTAACATCGTTCTTTGGCTCTGCTTTTCTGTGTGAATCAGAATTTTCAACGATAAATATGATTAAGGCATGCTTCTTTCCCGTCTCATAGACTACCACTTCAGCGCAAGATTAGGAGTTTGTAATTATATATTCAAGATTGGCGGACAGTATGAACTACGACAACTCTATGTATGAGAATTAACGTTGCATGAAAATGATTTATTTTTTAATGTATTTGCATTGTTTTGTAATAAACGCACAATTTGATGTTATTATATTTGTGGCTATTATTATGAGGTTTGCCTCTTTCATCTTGGTTTAAACGTAGTTTTAAAAGTGTGCCTTTTTATTGTTTTTTGTTATGTAGATAAGTACATATTCCGTATTTATTAAGTTATGACAAATGTTGTAGACCTTTTATTTTTCTTTTTGCTCGCCAAATTTACACCACTAGGGTGAACCGTAATACCTTGGAAACATTAGAAGTAGCCCGTATCCTGAAAATGTCTGCTCCCCCAATGGTATATAGACCTAAAATTCTTAAAATGGTACTTACGTACTATTGGTCCTTGTGACTGCTGAGGGGATTCTTGGCAAAGTGAAATCAGTTTGAGGGTCTTTGGACAAATTTAGAGGGTTCACGATAAGTTCGATATAAATAAATTATTTGTGAACCTTTTCCATTTTTATTAAAGTTTAAGTAAATAGCGGAGAATATTGATTACCTTTCCGCAAAAAAAAAAGTTTGTTTTAAATAAAATACTTCTTTTTCGTAACTGTACATGCTTCTGTAAGTTTCTCAATCAATTTTTAAAAAAAATGAATCATGAATTCGAAACAAAAATCATAGTGCATTCAAAAATTTTATGTCTAATCATTTCAAAGTGTTGATTATTTGATGTCAGCGACAGAGGGTCAACTGCTCGGATAGCTGATGCTACGATGGAATATTTTGTGGGACAGTCCATCGATGACCTATGGATGGACGTCCCTCAGAATCATCAATATAAACTTGACGAATGGAGGGCCGCTTTGCGTTGCGAGATCCGCAGTCACATTTCAGCGAACAGAAACGCTTTAATTCATCGTTAAGCCGTCATACACGGTAATGCATTTTTACTTACAGACTTTCAAGAATCCTCGATAGCATTCTCTTTCATTTTCGCCACTGACTACCCCGATATTAAGCTACGAATACTGATCTCCCTTTAGAAATATGCTTTAGAGTGATGGACGCGAAACTCTTCACTTTAACACCACACAAGAAATACAATCCTAAGTAGATCGAATGTTTTTTGTACTCTTACACATCGACAACATCGCCACTTCACAACTCCCATACCCTATTTGAGCATACACGCTCTTCTGCGAGTTTCTAGGTTATATTACCATTATTTAATTTACAGCCTTTTTGTATTTTGCACACTGCACTAGAGTTACAATAAGCCTCAAAAGAATTTTTACATCAAAATTAATCTAATTACAGTCACTGTTACATTGACGCAATCGATAATAATAGTGTAGAATTTCAGCTAAAAGCATCACTTTTACCTTTTATTCAGCACTTACGAGGAATAGAAATGCATATAATTGTTTTTATTCAAGAAAAGTACACAATACGCGTAATAAGGTATAACAAAAATGTTTTCCTCTGGCCCCGCTATACATGTATAGTAAAAGAAAGCCGGGAGAGAAAAATAAATACATTCAGATAATTAGTAAAAAAATAATGAAAATATGTAGATATGTAATTTTAAAAAAGATCGAAATATAAAAATGAATTTAACCCTTAACTTCCCAATTTTTTTTAGAAATTTCTATGAAAAAAATAAAATCATCTGGATTCACCCAAGTAATAATGAAAGGGCAAAATATATATATACAAAATTAAGCCGTTTTAGAATTGAATTTAAGTCAATTTTTGTTTGTTGTAAGAATTGCAACATTGCGCAGTAGTGCTGTAAATTACAAAACTTTTTATATGAGGATTTTATTATTCATTGCTATAAATTGCTTTACCCTTTTATAAAATGAAATTTTTTAAAAGCAGTTATTTGGCTGATTTTGTTGTAACAGAAGTCCTACTTTACACTTTTCACCGCTCCAAATCCATAATAATTTCTCTTGCTGGGGTTTGTCATCTCCATGGAATTTTTATTATTTCTTCATTCAATGAAATATTTTGATTTTTCCATAAAAAATTCCTTGACAATTTTTTATTCTTAAAAAGTTAGAATTTAAAAAGTTTCTCTGACCAAAATATTTCTATCTAATTTATTATCATCATCGGATATTTTATATTTTGAATCGTATTTTTGAGAACCAATACTGTTTTGCAGTCGCTATCCGAATATCCATTAGATGACACACAATCAGGTAAAAATTTAACATCATCAGAATATTCAAGACCGTCCTCACTTAATTCACACTTAATTTGTCAGGTATTCCTATATCTATCAATTTCATCATGGGTTAGTATACGCTTTTTGCCATGTCAAAATGGTAACAAGACCCAATATTTGCAGACCTGCAACATATAATTAAATCAAATTTCTTTCAAACTTTTTTCCATTAAAAAATTAAAATTACTTTTAAATAAAAGTAAATGTTTTAATTTTTCTTACCTGGTAATTTATTTCGTCGATAAACAAGATGAACCATAAAAGAGTAAAATGGATTCTTTTATAGCAAAACACAGTTCTTGAGGCATCAGAGAATTTTTAAAGGATTGTGATTTTTTGGAAAAAAAAAATGTACTTCGATCTAGTGAAAGCAAAATTAACATGTATTTCATTGCAGTAATCTTTTTTTTTCTCAGATAAATGATTGTAAGTAATTAAAAAAATATTGAGTCTTTTTAAATTCAAATAAATCATTTGTTGCAAATGCAACACACAGTAAGAAGGAAAAGCTTAGGGTTCAGTAATGAAATTCCTGTAAAATTTTTCTAAATGTATCCCTAATACTTAAAAAGCAAGATTCGTGATCATATAGACACTAAACGTACATTACATTAAAACAGCTAACATTGTTTTTTCAGTCAAACATCTAATTAACCCATGTAAACAGTGAATTGCAAGATAAATACAGTCACCTTAAGATTTCCAACCAAATCATCGGAGAAAAAAAATACTCCAAAAGACTTAAGAATGATATACTAACAGTTCCGAAAACTCATTTTTCCAGAATACTTTAACAAAATAAAGACGAGAGCAAAAAAGTCTAAATCAAAAAATAAATTCCAAACTGCTTCCTACAACATCTTTCCTAGCACGTCAAAATCGCGTACTTTATCGCTTTTTACCCGTTCCAAGAAAGCTAGGATACGTTCTGAGGAATAACGAAATAAGTGTTGTGTTCTGATAAATTACTATTTTTCTGAACACCTAATGTATTTAAATTCTTTAGAAGGATGGGCAGTAATTTGTTTGCACTTTGCTAGCATTTTAAATCTTCTAAGTTGTACTTTTCTTCCTAAGTACTCCATATTTTTTGCTATACATTTCAGCGCCTTTTAACTTTTTAGACTAACACTTCTTCCCTCATTATAAATTTATTAAGGCTTTCGCTGCTGAATAAGTTAAAAGAGTGTGATAAATTTAATACGGAATATCTTTACCTGTTTTTGTGTCGTAATTTCGCTACACCTATACCTGCTTTTAATGCCATTATCAACTTTATTTGTTTTATTCGCTTACTTTACTTGATTTAAAATTATATGGTTATATATCAGAAATAAAAAGTCATTTGTTGAACTACAAAAAGTTTTCATCGTTGCTTCTTACTAGTTCGCTGCAAAATGAAATATCATGAATTGCATTTGTTATTTTTCATTACTTAAATAAAATGGAATGTTATAGTAAGTATGATAGGAACAAACGCGGCTTTATATGTTATCAACTAGAAGTTATAATAAAATATTTTATATGAAGTGTTTCAATTATGGGGATTTCATTAAAATAAAAGGTATTTAAAAATAATACTTATTTTTTAAAATTCTTAAGAATCATTTGATGGCATAATAGTATTTAAGAATAGTGACTGCATATAGACATTTTATGTATACACATTTTAAGAAAATACATATTTTTTGCCTCTCTCTCGCTGGAAATTTTTAAATTTTATTAAATTATATTTTTGAAAGCAAATTGAGATTTAAAAGTAATAATTTTTTTAACAATAAAATAATAATTGGAAAATTTTTAATTTTGCTTGGACTATTTTTAGAGAAAACGTAAACGTTCTATTAAACTGCCTATTTTCAATATATTTCAAAAATTATTTCTCGTTAAAACTCTTTAGCTATTTTTAATAGTTATTTTAAGATAAATAGTATTTAAAACTAGTATAATATTTAACATACATAGATATATTTTATTATTATTTTAAAGTATTTAAATATATATTATAAAAAACAAAAATTATATTTGATGTTTATAATTTTCCAGAAATGTTTTGACATATTTTTCGGTTATATTTTCTATTATATATATATATATATATATATATATATATATATATATATATATATATATATATATATATATATATATATATATATACTATATATATATATATATATATATATATATATATATATATATATATATATGTATATATATTTAATTTGAATGGTTAATTTACTTATGTTGCAAAGTCTTACATGAAAAGAATGTTTTCTTTCAGAAAGCCCAGTAATACATTTACATTTTTCTACTGTGTTATTTAAAGTATATATCATTCAAAGAAAAAAAACATTTGAAAGATAGTAACAGTTATAAATGTATCAAAACAAACAAAAAGAAGTTATACAAATTAAATGTTTAAATATCTGATGATAAGGGTATACATACATGAAATACGGCGTATAACACTCACATATGCTTTAAAGCTCCTTTTTTAAATTTTTAGGCATATTCGCCGTATAACGCGCACCACCTTTTTTACGAAGAAATCAGAAATGTTAGTCTGCTTTACTCTTATGTTTTGAAGTCATTTATTCGAGCTATTGTACCAGACTTTTGAAAAAATAGTATACTTCTATAATAGAACTATAACTTTTTTAGGTCCGAAAGCAAGTCATTTCTTTTAAATAAACAGTATTTCGAAATGTGAAGTAAAATTTTTTTATGCTTATCTCTTTTGATATTTTTAAAGCCATCATTTTTATACCCGGCGTATAACGCGCATCCTTAAATTTCGATCTTATTTTTTGAGTTAAAAGTGCGCATTATTCGCCGGATTTCACCATATATAAATGTAACACCTTCCCACAATTTTATTTAATTAATCATGATCCGGGTTTTGAAATCGTAACGGATGAGGAGGTTTGTTGTCGAATAATAATTCTTTGTTATTTACATGTAGACATTTAAGATTAAAAAAGATAATTGCATGCATAAAATGCAAAAGGCGATTAACACATGCTGGACTTCACATAGCAGTAACAATATGCAGCGTGAATTTTCCAGCCAATCACGGCTTTTTATGCGAAGCGCACAGACAGGAAGGTCTAAAATTCACATGACTTTCATGGATCTTGTTCCTAATACGGAGCGATGGTCTTTCCACTAATCAAAGAAGAAAGATATGGTATGAGGGATTACTTAAAGGGATAATTACGCTGAGGTTTAATTTAAAGATAAAGTTAATATTGCTATCCGTTGGGGCTGGTAAACTAACAGTTAATTATTTACGAGAAGTCCACCAAAGTATCATTCAAAATTTAAAAAAAAATTAAGAAGGAATTAGCGTGAATTATTACATATAAATCTCTCAAGATTGTGAGAAAAAGCTTTTTTTAAAAAAAAAATTAAATACATCAGTTTATTGCATGGACCCGGGGTGGTTGATATTTCTCAACTTTGAATTTTTATAAGAATGGTTTTTAGAGTAGTATAAAAAAGAAAAACCTAAGCCAACATTATTCTCTCAAAAGGAAACACGAGTTGAAGATGTTTACTGCGTCTTCAAAATATAAATACAGTGGGTAAAATTCCAAATTATAAAGTTGCATTGATGACAACTAATGGGGACCCATCAAAGAAAAGTAGTCAATGGATTTTTGGATATGTGTATGAGAGACGATAACTTACCGCATTTCCTTTCTTAGTATTGCATTATATATATATATATATATTTACCAATATGACCCAAGTTTCAAAATTCTAAATACGTGCCATGTTAGGGGTATATGCATGAAAATTGTGAACTAAATCCGAGGAAGAAATCTTTAGAGAAGAATGTTTCGAGCATAACTGGAAGAAAATAAATCTGCTTACGGATAATAGTTAAATCATGTAAATGTCCATTGGTTAATTCGGAGTATATTTTTACAAAAAATTCATGTACCTACTACAAGATGTAAGATATTTTTTTTTTTTTGAATTAAAAAATAAAGTGTACTTTGAACTTAGTAATGACGTTTGGTTGATGAATTTAGCTTTTGCTGTTAATATAACTAGTCCTCTTAAGGTATACAACTACATTCGGAACCGGGATTTTGCAAAAGCGCATAAATGGATAATTTTCATATTTAGAGTCACTTAGGTAAGATTACACGTATACAATTATTTTAAGGACATTTTGATAAAAAATTATTTAAATACAATATTTTGGCAAGAAATTAACTTAGAATAATCTTTCTTCAAAATGTTCTCCTTTTGTGAAAAACGCTTCTATTATAATAATATTTTGCCTGTATATAGCTGAGACCTCTCTGTAGAGGATCAACTAGAAATTTTGAAATATATAACTTAGAAGTGGGTTTATCCAATTTTTACGACAACAGAGGGGAGCAATTTTAAGAAAAAAACGCTAATAATTATATTTCAATGATGTGAATTTTTCAAAAGTTCTAGTTGAGCCTCTATAGAGAGGTCTGAGCTATATATATAGGCAAGATATTATTATTATAGAAGCATTTTTCCCAGGACGGAAACATTTTGAAAAATATTATTCTAAGTTAATTTTTTGCCAAAATATTGTATTTATTTAATTTTTCTTTGTCAAAATGTCCTTAAAACAGTTTTATACATGTATTCTAATCTTAGTGACACTAAATATCATGAAAAATATCCATTTACGCGCTATTGCAAAATCACGGTTCCGAACGTAGTCAGATACCTTAATGAATTTAACTAACAATTGCAAGCAAAAAAATCAAACAATAGTAGAATTTATTGGATTTATTAATATTTTCATGAACAAGTTAAAGCTTTTATTTTTCCAGTTAAAAAAGATTGAATTAAAAAAGAAAGTTAAGAAATATTTCGAACGAATTTTTTTTAAAAATGGAAGTACATTAAAAAAAGAGAAATATTACGACAAAATAATAAAATTCCTCTCCAAATTTGAAAAACGTTTTCAAGAATCAACTAGATTAGAACCAATTATTACATTCATGTGTTATCGATTTGGCAATGGTGATATAGAAGAAATAACTAAAACTACATGTTATATATACACTGGATTGTGCAAAACTTAAGCAACAGGTGGGTTTATTGCCATAACTTCACGAAAAATCATCTGAGAGACATGAAATTCTGAAATGAGAGTATTATGTACGTAAAAAGGATGACGAAAGCATCGGCGCTGAAAAATGGAATACAACGCATACGGTATGGAATCAAAAGAAAAACAAAGCTTTATTGAACGCATAGTATCGTGACTCATGATTGTCTATCCAACAGGAGAAGAACAACAAGCAGATGTTCCTTGTAATATGGTATATACCCTCCCCTTACTACAATGGTTGCTTTGCGCCGTCTCCGCATACTCAGAACCAGCTGGTGCGACTTTCTTGAGGTAGGGTGCTTGCTCCTCAATCAACATCTGTTTGAGTTGTTTGGTTGTACTCCAGATGATGAGCGTGTGAAATACGTCTCCCCAAAGCGTCCCACACATGTTCGCTAGGATTTAAATCTGGGGGAGCACATGGCCAATCCATTCAGTGATATCTTCACTTTCAGCAGCTCCTCAACGGCAAGTGCGATGTGGCAGTGCATTGTCATCCATAAAGATGAAAGTCTGGGCCAATGGCACCTCGGAAAAGATTGCAGATAGGGAAGAAACACTCCCTCCCAATAGCGTCCCCGGTTACAGACCCTCTGTCGAAAATGGGAAGCTCAGTTCCGCCGTTGGCATAATGCCAGCAGACAAGAACTCCAGGACCAGCGTAACGATGTCTTTCCTTGATGTTACTGGGATAAAACCGGGTTGATCTCTCTCTTGAAATCAAAACGCGTTGAGGAAGTCGCTTCTGGTATAACCGACTCTCATCCGTAAAGAACATGACTCCATTGATCAGTTGTCAGTTTTTTGTGCTCTCTGGCCCACACTTTAAACGAGGTGGCTTCGGTGGCCATCTTTCAACGGGAGGCAGCGTTCAGGACAGCGGGTGAACAGGCCCCGCTTTGTGAAGGCGTCGGCATGCACGGTAAACCGCTACACTTGTCGACCTGTTTCTGTACAGAGTTTCTGAGCAATGGTGCCTGCTGACTGCTGTCAGGAAATTTTCGCCTGCAGGATGATATATCGGTCATCCCTGCAGTTGTCGTCCTCGGGCGGCCACGCCAGCCTTTCTAACAGCCTTGTGGTTTGGAACCCGCTTTCCAAGCGCGCGAAACGACACTTTTATTGATTCCGAACTCTGCCGCTGCACACTGGTGACAGTACGCCTCTCCTCCAGCTTTTCGATCCTCATTCTTCCACGTGTGAAGTCATCCAGATGATTTCTTCTAGCCATATTTCACGAACTGACTCACTGGAACTTGCAGAATATGGTGAATTGCGTCTCCGTCCTTCATTTCATTCTACTGTTGAAAGGCAGCGCGCGCCGACATCACGCGCGTTTTGCGTACGCTCGCATCGCTTCCTGACGTTTTTTGTTCTTGATATTTATTTACGCCACGCATGACGTTTCTATGACTTACGTGTTCCCTCTACTGATCTCCAGACCTTCTTTTCTGCTATTTCATGGCTATCTGCTAAATTTTTACATTGTTGCTTAAGTTTTGCACACCAGTGTATATATATTCTATTTGTCTCTTGGGAAAAATGAAGTTCTCCTTTCAAAATGGTGTAGTAATTTTAAAAGCATGTAGCTCAGAACCTAAGAATAATTTATGGAATCTAATGGAAGCGGGAAGTAAAGCAACTTAAAAAAAAAAAAAAAGTTGCATTTCATTTAACATCGTTCTTTGGCTCTGCTTATCTGTGTGAATCAGAATTTTCAACGATGAATATAATTAAGGCATGTTTCATTCCCTTCTCACAGACTACCACTTCAGCGCAAGATTAGGAGTTTGTAATTATATATTCAAGATTGGCGGACAGTATGAACTACGACAACTATGAAAATTAACTTTGCATGAAAATGATTTATTTTTTAATGTATTTGCATTGTTTTGTAATAAAGGCACAATTTGATGTTATTATATTTGTGGCCATTATTATGAGGTTTGCCTCTTTCATCTTAGTTTAAACGTAGTTTTAAAAGTGTGCCTTTTTGTGTTTTTTTTTGTTATGTAGATAAGTACATATTCGTATTTATTAGTTATGACTTAGTATTTATGAGGGCTTTTTATTTTTTCTTTTTGCTCGCCAAATTTACACCACTAGGGTGAACCGTATTACCTTAGAAACATTAGAAATGGCCGTATCCTGAAAATGTCTGCTCCCCAATGTGGTACTTATAGACCTAAAATTCTTAGAAATGGTACTTACGTACTATTGGTCCTTGTGACTGCTGAGGATTGGCAAAGTGGGGAAATCAGTTTGAGGGTCTTTGGACAAATTTAGAGGGTTCGCGATAAGTTCGATATAAAATAAATTATTTGTGAACCTTTTCCATTTTATTAAAGTTTAAGTAAATAGCGGAAGGAAGTATTGATTACTTTCACGCAAAAAAAAGTTTGTTTTAAATAAAATACTTCTTTTTCGTAACTGTACATGCTTCTGTAAGTTTCTCAATCAATTTTTAAAAAAAATGAATCATGAATTCGAAACAAAAATCATAGTGCATTCAAAAATTTTATGATCTAATCATTTCACAAGGGAAATTAGAATTTTTTCAATAACAAGGCTAATTTTTTACAATAATTTCCGGGTATGCGTTTTTTGTTTTACACTTAAATCATTACTCAGAAAACGCTCCATCCATTCAGCTATAAAAATAAAATAACAAAGAAGTTTTCAAAATCAGCTGCAATAACTTCCTAAAACAAAAAAAAAATCGTTCAAATTATTTTACCGTATCTGATGTTTAGCCTAAAAGAACGGGAAAGAATTTTTTCCTTTCGGTTAATCGAAATTTATCGTGCCATGTTTTAATCTGTAGGTTTTAAAGAGTAAGCAAGTGCTTGTATTTAATTTAACCTCTGCACATCATTCATTTTTTACGTCATCTGGCGTTCATCGTTTCATCGTAATCGTTTCGACTGAACCCATAAAACGCGTATTAGGGTTTGGCGCAGAAGTTTATGAATTATTAAAATACTTTGCGTTGTTCCCAATATTTGGCTTGGTTTTTTGGGAGATGAGCGTTTGAAAAGGAAATTTCAAAATCTGGATTGAGATTTTATGAGAAGTACGAGCGAATCACGTTTGTGCTTCTGATTCATGAATATATATTTTGATGACTTAACGAAACATTTATGAGACAGGTTTTGCTTACATTTCAGTTTTTTTTTTTTTTTGTTTGACTAAAATGCATCAAATAAAATATTTTTTTTCGAACTTTCATTTAAAAAGTACACACAACACATATGAATTTCTTTAGATCAGTTTACATATTTTTATACAAATCCCTGAAAAAAATCATACTATGAGGATTACAATCAGCTTATTATTTTTAATTAATTTTTGTATCTACATTTGATTTTTTTTACATTTTGTAATAAGATATCATTGAGAATATTTAAATTAGCAAACTTAGTGGTTTTGTCTTTGTAAGAATTAAATCTAATTTTCATCTTAATGCTGAGTATTTAATTGTTTCTGACTATGTATGTGTTCATTAGTGATTTAACAAAGATGTGTAGGTAACCATTAATCATGCAATTAAAAGAAATTGTATAATTTTAAATTTAAAAAATCTTGGAAGTATTTTAAAAAGAATATTGTGTTTTAAAATTAATTTTTTTTAAGTATTTTAGAATTTACCTTGACTTTTATGTGAATAAATTTAAATAATCTAAATTTAAATCATTTTTATTGGTAAGGTTATTTACCAATTAAAATTATTAAAGTTATTTCAATTGGCAAAGAGTTTATATTAAAATTATCAGGATTTCCAACAATTCTTTTTAAACGGGCAAGTTTTCAAAATATTTTAGATCCTTTTTAATCACACTGTGAAATTTGAAGAATAAAATAATTAATGGTACGAAATTCAATAATTTTTAATATACTGAGGTATTATAACTTTACTATACATTTTAGCATGGGAATTTTCTGCATTTAATACTTTTTTTTTCTAAGTTATTCATTTATTTCTAATCAAAGATAATTTAAAATTAAAAACCCGTATTATATATAGATTTAATGTACGTATGTCAGGCTCCAAGCCGCCTAGAAATAATACTCATCACATCATCCTTTTGTATTCAAGCTAGATTGTAGTAGTATGGCGAACATTTTAAAAATGGCTGCCGCTTGGTGGTAGAACTAAGTACGTTCACGCTGCAGGTAGCACCAGCTCACGCTACTCGATCCCAAACCGGTTCTTATGATTCTTATATTTGGGCATACGGGCGCTTGCAGCAGCCAATCCCATATCTGGCGGTGAAATAGATGTGGAACTTTGTTATTTTCTTGATGGATTGTTCTGCATTATGATTGGTTGAGCCAATCGTTCAGAAAAGTACGTTCATGATGGTGAACGTTGGAGTCTGAAGGAGAGTTGAGAGGCTGATCTCTCATTGGTGCTTGGTAGATGAGGACGATGGCTACCCAAGGGGTCTAAAAATGACTACAGATAGTAAGAGGCAAGACTTTTCCAGTAGCAAAATTAAAAAAATATTAAGAGATACAGTAATTAAATGTGCAGTAAAAATATTGTACTAGACTTTAAAAATTAAGTGGATTATAGTCAAGAAAAATTCTTCTTGGTGTCTTAGAGTTTATATTATGAATATAATTAGGTAAATCAAGCATATTGACATTATTTGTGCAATATTTTGAAGGTGAGATTTAATGCTTTACGGATGTCATCGTTTCTCGTATGTCTAAACCGATGTACTCTGCTTTTAAATAGTCTTACTCACCATAAAACCTAATCGTTAGTAAAAGACTCGATCCATTTTTATTTATTCGTCTCTTAAAATTTGTTGAACTTTTCAAACCTGACACATATATATTAATTACATTAATAATTAAATATATTATTTATCTCAATTTACTAAATTGTCACTTAAAATGAATAAAGTTCGTTTCATACAGAAAATGAATGAGGAATTAGTCTTCTTTTTTGAAAAATCAAACTACGCAACCACATTTAAAAAATATAAATTGAAAAATTGAATCATATGAAGGAATTTTCAAAGTTGCATTTTTGAAGAAGAGAAATAAAATACATCTACATTCAGACAGCAGTAATTTAAGATAAAAGTAATTATTTTAATTTTAAGATACATTCCAGGATACATAACACACGTATAATAACATACATCGGAATGGATTCAAATTTAAGAAAGCAGGGAAACGGGTGTCATTAAAATAATTTCATAAGGTAATATTATCTATTATTGTAATAGCAATTTGAAATACTAATTATCCAAGTACATAGTTTAAATCATTGAAAGTAATTTAATATAGATAACTAAACCGATTTATTTTAAAAAAATCAATCCATCTATAAATATTAAAAAACGATTTGTATTGCTTTATTTATAAATGTTGCAAAAATATCATCATAAAACATTTTTTCTACCAATTAAATTGGTGCCAAGAATGTTTGATTTTCCAACACTCATTCTTTTGACTTCCTGAAATTGAAACTTCCTAACATTTCAACTTAATTGACAAGTTTCTCAATTACCTGCAAAGCATTAAAATAAACTAGAAATCTGTTTTGACACATCTCAGTTCCAAATAAAAGTTAAGTAATGAAAATGATTATTGCTTTTCCAAAGATAGGATTGCTTCTTATTTTTTTAACCTTCTCTTAGATTGCATTTTGTATCTTTTTTGTTGTTGTTTTGTTGTTGTTGTTTTGATTTCTCTTTAGGGTGGTTGAAGTATAAAAGCAATCTATAAAATAATAACAAAAAAGAAAAAAGAAATATTATCTCAAATAGCCGTGATCTTTCCCCGACATTTTTTTGAAACCTCGAACCCGATGTGTCATTCTGTCAGATTTATCTTTAAAAAAGTAGTAAAAAAGAAGAAAGAGAACCACCAAACGATTTCCTGCTGTGAGAAATCCAGATGTTGCCAATTCAAAGTGCCAAAATAAGAGAACTGGAAGAAACAAAGGAAATGAACTTCAGTTCTTTCGTACAAGTTTTAAGTTTTTCTTTGGACATTCCTGTCAAACGTTAAATGAAAAAAAAATATATTAAAGTAATTTGGTGTTAGAATCGGTGCGAACCATTAAAATTATTCCGAAAACATAGATTCTTTAAATAAGAAAACTCGAAAAGAATTTTTTTCAAAATTTTTCTTTTATTTCGAGATTTAACGATAAATTCGAAATCCATATATGTTTGCATGTAAAAAAATTAGAAAATAAAGTGATAATTTATATTTGATTTAAAAAGAAATATATTGTAAAATATTCACTGGATATTTCAGTGAGAAAATAATGACTAACATAAATTTAAAAATAGAGAGGTAGTATTTTACTTATAATGTAGTAAGACTTCTTTTTTGTATAATCAATTTTTCTTGCCAATTGATGACATTTTAATAACTGATAGTGTAATCCTTAAGAAATCATGTTTCAATAAAAAAGAAGTATAATATTTAAAGGATTTAGCCTTATGTTATCAAATATTTATTTTCAATATTTTTTTTCAGATTTTGGAAATATTTTTTTTTCGGATTGTCACTTTATTTAAAAAAAAGAAGAATTTTATAACTATGACTATTACACATATGTATTGATATGTATAATCTGCAATGTATATGTATGTGTGTTTTTCTATAAAATCATATTTTTCTATATAATGTTGAAAGAGGCTTTTTGCCAAAGTACAGTAAAAAGGTGATACATATGCAAATATCAGCAATATGATATCAGAGGGAACATAGTGACAAGTAAGTGCCAAGGCAACTTATAAAGAAGGAAAAAAGACGCATTTCCAGATATTTCCTTACAAAGGAAAGTGAAATTGTACTTTCATAATGGATATAAAAAAGCCATCAGAATTTTTTATACATGGTAGAATGACAAGCAAGAGTAAAGAGTTAAGAAGTTTTTGTCAAGTGTTGCACAAGAATATGGAATCTACAAAAGTGTAGTTTCAAGAGCTTGAAAGCCCCAAACGGCAAGTATAGCGGTAAGAAAAGGTGGTGTTGGTCGGCTAAAGAAAACAAACGGCAAGTGATGACTGGAATGTGGTTCTGCAAGTGAAAAGAGTCCGGAATTAGGTAGTAAATATAATTCAGTAGCTGCTTACAGCAACCGGGCAACTGGAACCATTGTTTGATGTTCCCAGATATTGTATAAAAGTGGTATAATCACCCATCATCCTGAACAATGCGGTTATTAACAGCAAGTGGTGACAGTAGGATAACGTAAAAGGAAAAGAAAGAAAAGTGTATTGTAGTTTTGCCATCTCATCATTGGATTAATGTGATGAGAGTCGTTTCACACTGAACAACGATTCTCAATGGCAGTTGATGTGTTGTCTAGGGAGGAACACGGTCTCATCAAACTTATAATAGGTAAAAAAAACAAAAAACAGAAGGGAGTGATTGTGTCAGAAGGCACTATGTTGAACAGGCAAATGAAGCTCCATATTTTATACAGTGACTCACTTGCTGGAGATCGTTACTGCAATAAAAATATATTTCCACACGAACGTGTGTAGAAATCTTTTCAGCTGACAATGAAGGAGCAAGATTATATGCTTTCTGCTGAACTGTTGCTAAAACAGATGCTCATTAAAGAGTGGGAAATCATACATCAAGAATCGATGGATGTTTTGGTACTGATTATGAACATTCAAAGTCATTCTACCATGCAATAAGAAACTGTAATATTCCTTTCAAAGGGACTTTGGTTTGTTTTCCTTTCATATGACCAGACAATGTTTTGTATTCACGCTATTCTATCAATAAAGCATGTTTCTGCTTTTCTGCATAATGTATCCATATGATTAATTTTTTTTGGCTACTATGGTTTCATGAACCTTTAAGTGCTGCATTGTGCCTCTGTAGCATAAATTTTATGTCCCCCAGTGGAAATGTTTTGGAATTACTTCATAATCTGAAAATTTGCTTAAGTTTTGCACACAAGTGTATATGGATGTTTTAACGAACTTTACAATATCGCTACATAGGAAGGTTACTATGTAAGTATAATAAACACTTTTCTTCTTGAGGAGTTCCATTTACTAATTTGGAGATAAATTAAATCTTAGGTACACAAACTTCAACCATTAATCCTAACATTTATATTAGCATGTTATTATAACACCATCATTAGAAGCTTATCTAATAGTTTTGCTAAGGAATAGTACTTTTAAATATATGATATAAATTTCCTAACTATGGAGTAATGACACCAAATCTATTTTAATTAATTGAGTAAAACTAAAATTAGCCCTCATTTTTCTACATTTTGTAATAAAAAAAATTTTTTTTTAAATATCTTAAGCACTTCACATACACATTTAACATTTATTCTGAAAAAGAACACTTAAAATACATGTTTACACACAAAATGTTTATAACTGCAAAAGTACTAAGTTCAACTAACTATGCATTAATATTCATGTACGTGCTCGTAGAAATCTATTAAGAAATAATTTCTACTAAGAAGCAACTGACGCAAATGAGCTTTACCAAAACATTACGAGTTATTAAATTTTTCATTAAAAAAACTCTTCAACCACATTTAAGAAATCATTCTACAACTATGAAACATTTCCCTCAGTCTTCCAAAGTACGTAAGCCTCTTAAAACTAAGGGAGAAAAAAGTTTTACAAATGTAAAATCCAACGAAATGGAAAGGGCAAATCAAACGGACCAAATGGAAGAGAAAGAAAGAATTATAAGCACATTTCCTCATTAAATTCTCGGGAAAAAAGTCGCTCCCAATCCCCTTTGAACTAATTTGATTTCTGATGTGCTAATTTTAAAAGCTCAAAAGGCAATGGTCACGAATTACGTTTATTACCCTGTTCCACATAAATGGTTGGAATTACAGCTGGCATTGGCGATAACTGGTAATGACAGCTTCGTATCTTTTTCCTAAAGTAGAAATAGGTTCTTTTTCTCGCTCAATGTTCGAAATAAAAAAAAGGAATATTTTATTACTCTTAAGGCATTTTCTTCCTTTAAATGTACCTCCGAGAAACATTCAACAAATAGTGCAACATTTAGAATAAATTATAACAGTTCTTACCATTGATGAATTGCCCGGGAAAGGATGGGAAATGGAAAAAAAATTTAGTTATAAATAAAAAAATAATTTTTAACATTAAAACGTAATGTTTTTTTTTTAAAAAAAATTAAAGATGGCAATAATTACTGAGCTATTAATTTTATAGCTACATTTATTAAAGCTATCTGAATTAAATTAATTCCGAAAACCAAGGCTTTTGTTCGATAAAATACATTAAAAATGGTGTTTGTTTAATTGAAATTAAATATTAACCGTTTTTTATTAATGACTAAATAATAATTGGTTTAATGTAAAAAAAAGAAAGAAATTTAAGAGAAGTATGAATTAGTATGAAAACACCACCACACACATATTACTAATTATATTTACAGTTCTTGATAATTTAATTGAAGAAACACACATATTAATATCCTTATCAAACATAATTTCTAACACATAATATATAAGACACTCATAATTTTTAATATACTTAAAAATACCTAAAATAAACAGTAGACATTTTTGTGCAAATTATCTTCGTAGTTCATGTACCTTTAAAATGAAGAATAATGTTACATTTATTCTGATTCCATATAAGTCAAGTTAAGTTGATCAAATACAGTATAGATGATTTTAAGCCAAACAAATCTTAATTAAAAGAGCATTTAACGCATGATCTGTAAATTTTTAACTTGCATTTACTAAAAAAAACTGCAATTCATTCCCCCCTTCAATTTAATACAAAATTCTACTTAAAGAATTTCTACAATATTTCTTGTCTTATCTATTTCCCCTTTTTTCCTTTTATTCTCAAAGTTGGCTTTAATTTCAGATTAATATTCCAATTAGATATGCAAATAAAAACTGTAATGAAAGCTGTAAAAAAAGCACTGACATCTTTGGGCTTGCGTGAATTGACCCGCGCATTGAGTCTGGACCTGAGGGCTCTTGTCCCGTTTCAGACTCGGCCTCAATAAGATAATGATCTGAATAATTTTAGTCTTAAAATGCTATTCCAGAAAGTATCCTTGAAAAACTTGGAATTTCGAACTACATTCCAGCTGGCAGCAGTGGCAAAACTGCATTATTGTGCTATGTTCATCGTTCATATCTTTTTCTGGATTTACTGCCTTACACTATTATCACTTATTTAATCGAAAAGCTTCATGATCAGTCAATTTGGTTTGTGCCTAAGTTTTTGAGATAGTGATTCATACACATTTATTTATTACAGGTTACCATTTGTACGAATATTTGGTAACAAGTACTATATAACGTTTACTTAAAAGGATCGTAAGTGAGGCTTACTTTTATGTAAGGGCCCAAGACCTCAAGAAGTCTTAGGATCTTATTGTAAACAAGTATATGGTATTATTTACGTATGCACTATGACGATATATTTTTTAATTATTTCATTTTTTATTTCTAAATGTTCTTAAAATTAACCTATATTTTTAAATATATATATATTGTTTTAAACTACGAGAAAATAGATTACAAATAATGCAGTGCTTTTCAAACTGTGGAGCGTTCCCCTTAGGGGGGCGGGTGCATATTGAAATGAAGGAAAAATTAGTTAAAAAATTATTTTACTAAACAAAAACATTTTGACATAATAAAAATAAATTTCACTTTGCTTGGTATAATACACTTAAATATATAGCGGCAAATTATTTAAATTAATTTAAAATTAAGTAAAGCATAAGTTTAATCATTTCCAGTGACCCTATGGGCTTGTCATGTATAAAAAATTATATACAAAAATTAACATATATCTTGAAAAGTAGTTTTATAAAAAAAGTACTGCCCTTTTTAAATGAGTTAAAATTAGCATTCACTCCCCAATGCCTCCGTTTAACATTTAGGCAAGCACATGTGGTGTATTGGGAGGGGTAGAAAAGGAATAAATAAGCAAATCCTCTGAAATAAGTAAATCCATCGCAAAAACTGTCACGGGCCTTTTATTGTGCTCCAAAACCTTTGGAATAATTTTATGGATACCGGTGCATGGAAAAGATCGTACTTTCCCCGGAAAGCTATATATAGTCCGGCAACAACCACCGGGTGAGTGAGACTTTATTATGCCCGGGGGCCTAAGAGGTTGAAGTCATATTTTAGCTTGTGAGCGTCAAAGTATATTATTATTGAATTAAATACATTGTTATTGTAAGAAGAGGGGGCGAGGAAAATTATGATTGAATTTTGGGTCGAAAATATTGAAAGTTTGAGAAGCATTGAAATAATAAGGCTAAATAAAAATATAAGGATAGTTACGAAAAAAAAAAAGGGAGAGAGGTTTTATTCAACATTTTAATGTGACGTACCTTTAAATGTTGAAAGGGAGGAATGCACTAGTAATTAAAAATACGTTTCGGAAAGTGTGCCGGCCGTAACAATAACGAAAGCAACTTTATAATAAAAAAGACTATGTAAAGAATAGAGAAAAACCGAATATTTCATTTCTCCCTCAAAAACCAATAAAAAAGAAACATTAAGGAAATTACAAGATTCAAGATAAATGCATTTCCATTGAAATTGAAGAATTCTAAACCCCAGAAAGGATCACTATGTGTTAAAAGTGTTCGAAATTTTTTTGGATGTACATCGTTTCCAAATGCAAAAAAAGTAAAAAAGGATAAAGCGTTGGGCGGGTTCCAACGCTAGAAGAAGAGGGTGTAACCAGATGGCCATGAGCTTTAGGAATAAACAGAGTTAGAAAATCTACAGTCCATTCTTGAGTATGAGTATTTTATTTAAATAGAGATATCGATGGGCCAAAAGACTATACCTGAAGTATATGAATAATATTTGATTAGGTACATATCTACAAATAATCAGAAAATCGTGATTAGGATAATCTAGTTTTTTATATCAGCCCTTTTAGTTTGGGTCATGGGAAAATAACCCAAAAAAATTTTTTAAAAGAAATTTTTTTTTCATATAAAATACATAAAAATACATCATAAGATCCATTAAAATTAAGGTAATTACTATTACAAATTATGCCGGAAATATGTATAAAGTTATCATTTGTGGTAAAACTTACAAATCACGTTTCTCACTGGAAATTCACTATCATGGACTCACATAGACATATACTCTTGCTTACTCGCGAATTTTAGTAGTGTAGATTACGTACATTAACGAAAGAAAACAACATTGTCATTTTTCAGCATTTTATTTTTATATGCTCTTAAATTGGATCTAACAAATTATGAACATGTATTCACTCGCACATAATCAAATGACATAAATTCACAAAAAAAAATTATTTGAAATTCGTTAGAATGCATAATTAATCCATTTACCAAAACTGCATAAAGCTTGGATCATGAAGATAATTGTTTTAACTGACAAAATAGCATTACAATAATAGGCAAGAAATATAAAGATTTGATTTGCTACAAGTTGGTTAAGATTATTCCGCCTTAATGAATCGCAGGTAAGCACAAATGCAGCCAATGTTGGGTTTATTTAATTAGGACGGAAATTGCTGGAAGGTAAATAGATAAACAATTGGTTATTTTCTTTGATGAATTACAAATTGATACTGAAACAGCGATATCGGATAAGTTGTTTATCCATTTTCAAAACGTTCTTCAAACATTAGTTTCTGCTCACACACACACACATAAAAGGTAAGGAGAATAACAATCAATAACAAATGTATTAAAGAAGATTTATGCTAATTAAGCATTAAAGATGGGTCTAAAAAAATTAAAGATTTAAAATTTTTAAATTCTACTTTGTAATAGTGTTTGAGCTTCCAATTTTTTACAAGCAGAATTTATACTTAACTAAGAATTGAAATAAATATAAACACAAATTTAGTCATTTTTGAAACATATTAGTGTACTTAAATACATTAAGAACATAAGAGAAATAATTTTATGGGTAAAAATTGGGATTAAAGATTCGGCTATAAACTGTCTATATAGCATCAAGTACAACAATGATTCAAAATGTTTCGTTTTGTATAAAAGTTCAGCCAATACAAGGTTTTTAAATTTTTTATTCTTATTCTGTTATAATTTACATAAGATAGAAATCGTATGGAAGTATGGATGTTACTATTAAAACTTGAAAGTCGTTAATTTGAAAATTATCTAACTAATCTTCACTTTAACTGATTTGGTCCGTTAAAGTACATAATTAAGAGTTTTCCACAATTTAAAAAGGTAGTCTAACATATTGGAGTCCAAATGTTTGTTTTTGTTATTTTCTTTTTGTTAGAAAATTTTGTTTTTGTGTTTTCTTACTGTTAGTCTGAATAAGCGTTGATTCATTGCAGAACAATTTTTCCTAAGCATTTAGAAATAGATTGGTGGAGACAGTAAATGTATTCTATAGAAGAGTCCTTGAATAATTTAAAATAAATTAACGACGATCAATAAACGAAACTGCAAACCTAAGTGCACCACAAATACCACACAGTCGTAAAAACAACTGCCAGCACCATTTTTTAGATTGCATTAATATGTACGCATAATTTTATCATATCTTTCTCAAATTTATTTCTTTAATTGTAATGGCATCTTAAACCATGTGATTCAATGTAATATAGTTTTTCAACTTATCGATGATTTATTTTTTTAACTAATGTGCTAATTGCTCGATTGTATTGACTTGATATTTTAGATATCAAAATAAATAAATAAGCATTCAATATAAGCCTACAGAAACTTTGCTGTTGTTCCTCCAAAGATCTTATTTTCAATTTAACGAGTGCCTAGCATGAAATGTGGAAATTAAAGAGTCTCAGCAGGTAATGTGCAAATTAAGAGTCTCTACAGGTAATGTGCAGATTTTATCTAGGTAATTTGAAAAATGACACAATTATCCACACTTTAACAGATCCTCCTACTTAATGAGCAATTGCCTAGCTATTTTGAAGATTAACTGATTTTTACACTTTAGCTGTAACACGGATATTATATAAATATTTTAATGTATTGTAAATCCTTAATACATTAAATATTATATTTACCTAAACTGTGGATTAAATTCTTGTTTTTAAAGCAAATAAGCACATACCTTACAAGTTTCAAAGATAACACGAAAGTTTTCTTTAATAATAACAAGAAGATTTATTATTCCATTTCTATATGCCCCAAAGCAAGAACAAATTTATTACTTGAAAAGAAATCACTGGAAACTTTCCACAAGACAAGACTGTTTACGTTGAGTTTTTTGATCAACATTTTACCTAGCTAAATTTATTCATATCGCAATACATTTCTTAAAAAATACATTCAGTAATTAATCTCCGGTCAGAGCACTGCTTTTAAAAATATTTGCATTCTTTAAAAGAGAAATATCGGTCAGTGTTGATTCTGCTTTCATTTTTGTAACCCACAAAAACCTTCCATATGTAGAGAATGAAAATAACAGAATCCAAATTTAAGTAAAAATAAACCTGCAATTACTTAAACAGCTAAAAAATACTTTATGTGGAATTTTTTATTTACTTTTTAACATCTTCAAAAACACATTATTAATTTGTTTTCGAATTAAAAGTGTTTAAAACAAATTATAATAGTTACTGAATTCACAAAAAAATGCTCCCCTTGCATTTATTATTTATTGAATAAGACAAGTATAATTAACTTTTTCAAGAAAATTGTCAACAAAATGCGACAAAAATAAGGCTAATTAATTTACCTAGAAATGACATTCTATTTAAAATATAAAATAGTGTTATTTCCACAGTTACACGAAAGGATTATTTATTTATGATATATTGTCTCCTCCTCCCCATTTAATTAATGATCATAAAGTCTCTCATCCTTTCTGTTAATTCATTTTACAAGAAATTATTCTTGCAAAAAAATTAAATTAATTATCAATTGTAACTATTATTCTTATTTACCATATTAGTATTACAAAATAAATAATCTTAAGAGCTGTTTAATGCATTTTTTTTAAATATTTCATTCGATTTTTTTTTTATTTCCCATTTAAATATTTGCAATTCTAAATGTGTTTATAATTCATGGAGTAGTTTGAAATTTGTACCTTGGAACTTATTTAAAATTGAGATTTTTTTAGTTTTCTTGAGCAACAAAATGGATGTTTTACACTTTTTATTTTTTACATTCTTTTTTTACTTTTTAGCTTATTTGAAATTACGTTGTTTGAAAACTGTTGTATTGAACGACTTTCCCCGTATTGGGAAATTGAAAGAAAATGGGACTAGATGCTGATATTGTTTGTATTTCAGTGGCACACACAAAGGTGAGTGAGAGGGTATGTCTATCCCCATCTTCACTCTTGATTTTTGATGGATTGTTATCTTATGTATATACAGTACGTAAAATTTAATGAATGATTTGATATTAATAAATTATATTTATTCTTAAGTTGCTTTTTAGTCGCATTCATCTACAAACTTTCAATAGACTACGTTTACCCACTATTTCAGATCATCATTTTTCATCGCGCGTTCCGCCCACGTACAATACACAATGTATTAACTCTTCCAAGTAATACTATTCCTGACTAATGCGTAAAATACGACTTTGACTTATAATCTAAAAATTAAGTATTCAACAGTTCGTCATAACAGCATTTTAATTCTCTAAGGACTATATATACTTATGAATACGAATTTTTGGAATGCAATAAAATGATCTTACAGATGTTTGCGTGAAAGTTTACTATTTCCATTTTCAAGGATTTGCTTATTTATTCCTTTTTCCTCCTCCTCCCCCTATAAAAAGTAACAACATCAAAATGCGCTCGTCTACATGGAAAATGAGGACAATTGGGGAGCGAATCGTGTAACTTTCAATCGGGGGCAGTTAAGGAATTAATTATAAACTGTACAAAAATTATCAAGGTAAATATTAATACAAACCCATGAGGTCTCTGATAGTTATCAAATGTGTTCTTAACTCAGTATTGTTAAATTAATCATAAAATAAATTGAAGAATACTGATATATTTATAAGTGTATTATATCAGTGTAAACGTGTATTTTATATTTTATTATATCATTAATATTTCGTTTGTTAACTTTCAGTAAATTAATTTTTTTAGATAATCTTTTGTTTTCATTTTTCAGTATTCTCGCACCCCTCTCGTAGAGTTATCACGCGCCCAACAGTTTGAGAAACGCTGCTTTACTGCTTTTTGTCCCGATAGCCGACAAAATATAAAAAATATGTTTGGCAGAATATTGGGTATGATTCGAGAATGGTGGACTTTCGACTCGTGATCCCCCACCCTCCCTCTTGAAAAATTAATTTGCTCACCTCTGATATGGTCATATTGTTAATTTATTTATAAGGAGTAATAAATAACTATTGTTGTAAATAAATATCTCGGGCATTCAGTTTCTAAAATAAAAATAACACTTCACAAATAATCCTTCTTTATATTCTCCATTAACAATGATTTTTTTTCTAATTCTTTCCATTCTCGTGGGTCTTTTGCATTTTATTAAAAAATATATTGATATAGTAGAGGTGAAAGTTGACTCATGATGATGGACGAGTTCATATGACCCAAAGTGTGACTCGCATTGATTTTTCACTGATGACTTTCAATACTTGAAACGAAAGAGGAAAAGAAGTTGGAAATCGGACTGGACGAAGGTAAAAACGATTTCAGATATCAAAGAGAATGGAAAAGACCCTGGGGAAGTTGCCTTTTGAAATTCGATCTGGAACTGCAAGTCAAACTTATAATCAGTTACTCCAAGAGAACGTTGAAAAAGGAGACGTAACATTTTTTAAACGTGCTCCAAATACACGACTCGAACTAGAATCTTTTAGAAATATTTTCAGAAGAAACTATAATTTTTTCTGCCTTATTCTTTTGAATGAGAGATTTCAAATTAGGAAATACATGATACACTAAATATTTTACTATGGATTATCGCTTACGACCATATGAAATAATCTGAAGTTATATGCTATTTAGAGAAAAACCAACAGAAAATGTCGTTATTGTTTTCTAATAGGATATAAAATGGCAGCAAAATAGATTTAGCAGTTAAATGTAATGGGTATTTAGTTTTTATATTTCCTTTCATTGCCATTTTATTTATGACAGCATTGATGGCTTATTTAATAAAAAATTATTTTTGACTATGAAAAAAAATGTTTTCAAGTAATGTAGTACTAAGTAATATGTATTTTAAGCAATATATAACATTTTAGTATTGTTTGATCATATGCATCTTTTTTGCTAAATATCTGAAATTCTATTAAACCAGATACACTTCATTACAACATCCTGTTTATTTAAATAATTACTCCGATTTTCATCTAGTGTTCTATATTCAAGGATACAGGAACTTGCTACATTCTAAGCATTCTCAATAATTTGACAAAATCTAATATTTTCTTTGTATTATTCTCATTTTACATAATTCTTTTATTAAAAATGAGAAAGTATGATAATTTAAAGGTCAGTTTATTATTACGTGAATTATATTTTCCATTAAATTTAGAATTATTTTCTTTTCCCTTTTTATGTTGAGGTATTATATTTTGATCAACTCATTTAAAATGATTATTTTGAAACTAAAAACTCCTCTTGTTTGGAAAGTTTTAAAAATTTCTTATAAAGCTTTATTCTCAGAAATCAAAACAATGGAATTAATAAAAATTATTAGTTACCAAATATTTTAGGCCCTTTTTCAGGTTTTATATAATGCTAAGTTTTTTCGATAACATGCAAATAATAAATAAACATAAAATATACGAATATAAATTTATAACAATACCAAAAATGTTTGACTTCTAGTCATGCTGGGAATAACACAATTTTTTGTATGATTTGCTTTAGAACTATTTTTACAGAAGATATTACTGTAACATGTCGAAATAAAAACTGTAGTCCCTTGTTAACCGAAATTAAAGTTTTATATTTTTATTTTTTAGTTGACTTTTTAATTTACGTCACCCTCTGAAGAAACAACTAGGGCTTTTTGCAGTGGCGTAACAAAGAAAATTAGGGCCGCCTGCAGAGTCAGGTTTTGGGATCTAAGTCAGATTTTACAGGGAATTGAAAAACAATAACCTTTGGTTTCTCTAGAATCAGTACGTTACGTCACTGGCTATTAGTAGTAGACATCGTAATTTCAAACAACGCTCGTATGACAAGGACCTCTTGACCTAGCAAATCCACTCCAAACATCCACACCACAGGCTCACAGGATTTAATACTCATTGTGTCACTTAAGACCCTTCTACATCGTGCGTCTTCAGTAGTACTAAATTTCGAAACCACAACTCAACAACGTCGAACCCGAGTTCTTGACCATAACCACTCGGTTGTCTCGACCACCTTGGATAATAAATATATGTTATTCGAATTAATGCAATACAAAAATCGAAAAATTAAAAAAATTAATTTGTAGTGAAGTTTTCAAAGCAATTCAAGAAGAGGTTTAAAGATTTTTTTTCATTTTCATCATATATGTGTTTTTTAAAGAATCGGTTTTAATTTTTTACTACAAAAATAGGTTCACTATATTTTGTGTATTGTTTTATACGTGTGTAAAAAATATTTTTCATATCTATAAGAGATACTTTTTTAAAAAAATTAGTGCCTGAAATAAAACATGTATAATGAGTTCTAAAAAATTATATCGAACTTAATTGAAACGGGAAAAAAAATCTACTCTAAAAATTTAAATTTTTGTATTTCAGCAGAATTATTAAAATATCTTTATTAAGATTACAAAAAATCTAAGCTATATAGGAAATTTTTAAAGATATATGCCCCTCAAATAAAAAGATTTAATGTTGGCATTTTACTCTTTCATGCATGTCCATAAATGTAAATTTATTTTGGAAATAATATTTTTATTCAATAATCAAAAATTAATAATTACTTAAGAGAATGCTTTTCTGAAAAGCAAATAATTAAAAACGAATCAAAATACTTCAGTACATTTCCCGCAATTAGTCCGCCTTTTCACTTACCAAAATTATAAATTTTGTACTCTAATTATCATACTTGGAAACACAGGTCCAATTACACACACACAACACATCTGCTAATGCTTAACTATAGTTTGATACTAATTAAACGTAATCACGAGTGAAATCGCTGGCATTTAGAGTTTCGAGAATTGTTTTGGTGGGAAACGCAATTAACACACATTCAGGATTCAAAGAGTCAGATTAGTTTGCTAAATTTGCTAGCAAAATCACTTGTAGTTTTGTAATGAGATGAAAAGGAGTAAAAATTAAACAGTAAGCTTATTGATAAGATTACAGCAGTACTTCTGCAACTTTGAATATTTGCGACCCAATATTTAAACATAAGTTTTATCGCCCCCCTCCATATAAAAAATAATGTATTGAATTCAATAATACTATATTTTGGAATTAAAGCTAATATACAACTTTTCTTGAGGCCTTTTTATTTCTTTTTATAAACGTCTCAATCAGCCAAAGTATTAATTGCGGTGGACGTATATCTACGTCTTTCCGAAGTACAATCTTTTCTGTGCACTACTATCCATAAAATTATTCCAAGGGCTTTGTAATGCAATAAAAATACCTTGACAGTATTTGCGAAGGAATTTTTTTTTTTATTTCAGAGTATTTGCTTATTTATTCTTTTCTTTCTCCCCCCTCACCAATACATCACATACGCTTGCCTACATAGAAAACGAATACATTGGGGAGCGAATCGTGCAACTATTAATCGTCAGTTAAGGGATTAATTGTAAACAGTATAAATTATCAAGATAAGGGATAATTTTTGGATTTAAATTTATATTTAACAAGCCCATAGGGTCACTGGTATTTATTAAACTTGTGCTTATAATTTTTTGAAATAATCTTTTGTTTCCGGTTTTCCTATATGCTCAACCACCCCGTAGAGTTATCATGTCCTCTTACATAGGCATGCCTTGCTGCTTAAGAAACACTGAATTAAAAATATGAATAGATATATAGTGTTTCTTAATATTTAATACATAGTGAAAATCATTTTAACACGTAACAGAAAGGACTGAATTATTTTTTCGAGTTAAATGGATTTCGTGTTAAAGGACATTGCAAAAAAGAGAACGTATTTTCAACAATATTAATTTCATTAGAGTACATTTCATTTAACATAAATGTCAATATTTATGTATTTAATAAAATTTAATGATACAAAAACATTCGAAGGGAGTTATGAAATTAAGTACAAAAACTAGCAATACCAAAATCTTTACTGATTTGCTTTCTCGTCTTCAGTTTTTGATCAACAACCTCAAGCAGCTCCACCTTCGTTTTAAGCGAAATAGAAGTTTGCTTTACCTCTGAGCTCTTTACCATTCAACTCGTAATATTTCTTTCAAAATAGGAAATAAACAAGTAATATAAAAAATTTAAGCCAATTCCTACTTAGATCAACAAAGAAAAATTTTATTTTAGATACTTTTTGATTAAATAGTTACAATTAATATAAATATGTATATACATATGACAGAATCAAAACATTAAGTGGTAATTAGTTTTTATTCATTATCAATCAAAGTATCGTATTGTTATCCGGAATAATCGCGTATATAAAATTTCAGTTCAACTGAATGCTTTAAAATGTGAGAAAAAAAACCTTTTCAAGTTTTGACACAAGTCGCCAAAAATGATGCCAACGTAGTTGTATTTGTAATTCTTTAAATAATTAGATTTAATCAGTTAATTTTTATTAATTATAATTAAATTACTGTATTGTAATCCAAAATAAACCTGTACATAAAATTTCAGCTCTATTGTGCGCTTTAAAATGTATTTTATTAACGATTGAAAATTCCATCAAGATAAATAAATAAATATATAGAGAGTGTGAGCTATTAGAGGAATTGAATAAGACGTAAACTCACTGATTATTACTCACGCGTTTCGATGTATTCGCCATCAATTTTTAAAGTCAATTGATGAAAGATGAGATGTTGTGCAGTGTCTGTAGGGGTGGAGGGTGTAAGTATCTTAGATACACAAAATTGTCTCGTGTCACAAACTATTCGAGGGTATTTTAAAGCCAAAATAGCCTCCTTTCTACGTATAATATGAAACCACATCTCTTTCATTTCACACTCACTCTTAAATCTCGCTTACGTGGCTGATGTTTTCCATATTTTTGTTAATCCCAGAAGGGAAATCTTTTCGTGTTAAGCGATTTTCGTTTGGAGTTAAGAGAAATGCATGGAAATAAACGGTAGATTTTAGGTGCCGTTGTATTATTTCGTTTTAAGCGTTTTTGCGTTAAACGTATTTCATTGTATTTTTATCTGCTGCATAGTTCTTAATATGATAACATAACAATTTTAGTTTTGCAAGTTTTTTTTTTTTTTATTATTTTATTTAATAAAATGATAAAATCAAATTTCCGTATACAAGTATTTTTTTATTTGTTTTTACTTCAAATTTAATCTTAAATCATATCTAGGGATACAATTTTTTTCCGTTGGAAAAAAAAAGAAAAGAAATGTTCTAAATAAGTGCGTTGATTTAAAAATTAAAACCAGGACATTCTTTAACTATCATTGGTAGTAAATAGTAATTGAAACATTGTCTAATACTTCGTTGTTTCATTCTAATTTAAAAATTAATTCATACTAATTAATTTTTTATCGTTAAAATTGAGGCTGAATACTTAAAGATCATTTGACTTCGTAAAACTCTTACCCCAGAATATTTTTTTCCAGTTTGTAGTACGTTAAGTTTAAGAAAAGGAAGATAAAAATATTTTTGTTAGTATCGTTTGAAAGGCTTTCAGAATACTATGAAACGTTTTTAACCCTTTTTCTGTAGGTTTGAGTGAGTGAGTGAATATTAACGTCGCACTGTTCAGCTACACGAGGGCACAGGGGACGGACCACGTAATTTTGAACCATGGTCAAGTGACGTGGATGACACCTGTTTAACACCCCTCTCTAACTACCACACCACCAACTCTGTAGGTTTGCAGTATGAAACTAATAAAAACCAATCACGATAAAACAATTACAGGGATGTTTGGAATAAATTACACAACATTGAAAATAGATAGGAAATAAAAGAAACTTCTTTCTTGCAGACCTAGAGTTTTTTTATATTTTTACAAGTACATGCTTTTTTTTAATGAGAAGAAAAATTAATTTAAAGTCTAAATTTTCTCAATAACTACAATTACTTTTCTTTGCAAAATTCTGAATATCTCTAACTGTATCAAGGGAACCAGGACATCATTTCAATTAAAAAAAAATAGTTATTTCAATTTTAATATCAAAACATAGTGCATAGTCTTATGAAACTAAAATTGTATATAACTTATATGTTCGTTGATAAAATAACCTTAAAATATGAAAACAGAGTAATGGACAAAAATGTAAACAAACGTTTACAAAGTAATTTTTTAGTAGTAGTTTTTTTAGTTTTTTAAATTTCTCAAAGCATAATTTTTTTTATTTTAGGTACACTTTAAAAAAACCAATTGCACTATATCGCATCGTTCCAAATTTTTGATATTTCTATACAAAAAACCTGTGCTTATAGTGAACCTGTGTTTTTAGTCGAAGTAGTATATAGTGTTTTTTTTTAATAGTTTTATGTTTAAAAAGGGAAAAAATGAAAACTTTCAAAATTACAAAGTTTTATAATTTTTTTAAAGATTCTCTCTTAATATTTTACTAAAAAAATAGGTTCACTATATTTTGTGTAATGCTTTATATATGTGTAGAAAATATTTTACATATTTAAAAATCCTTTTTTAAAAAATGGTACCTAAGCATAAGCATGTATTATGAGATCTCAAAGATTATGACCAACTTAAATTAAACAGAAAAAAAAAACCTATAAATTATTTTTTTGTATTTCTGCATAACGATTACTACATCTTTATTAAGATCACAAAAAATCTAAGATCCAGCTGAAATTAATAAAGATATTCCCGTAAACAAAAAGTTATTTCTGGCATTTTACTCTTAATATGTCCTGGTACTCTTAATTATATACCAGTTCACTAGAAATCGTCTGTCATCTAATGTAGCGTAATATTCGCTTAATTAATGGATATTACTGAAAAAAAATTGTTTCATTGGGTATAAATATACCACACAAAAATCATATTATTATTACAAAGGAAGATTTTACTACTTTTTCACTCAATATTTCACATGACCCACTTGTATCACATTTATTTTTTAAAAAAATAGAAAATTCTAAACCACATAACCTTTAATCCAAGAAAGCAAAACAATTTTCATTTATGACAAGGTAATAAGAAACACTAAGCTGAATGAAATACTGTAACAAATAAATGCCGTACTTTCTAAAATAGCTTTTATTAAATCGATTAAAGCAACATTATTGAATTTTACGTTTTTTCTCTGCTTCTCTTCATAAAGATTGGTTTCTTTCTAGTTTTTATCAGCAATCGAATCTTGATCTGTCGGGTAAGCAGTTCCTATACTTCTAACACTTTTTTCCCAGAAGTATTTCGAAAAAAAAATATTAGTTTTGTCTTTTGTCCTGTTTTTATAGACAGTTTTCAGGCTTGTTCAGAATTTTTGCAAGCATTCACTCGTTTTAAGTGTAATGGATTTAAAATTATAATAACTTGTGATAAGTAATTTGCATAGTTTCTAAGTAATGCACAAGATAAACTTTAGGGCGAGCTTAGATCTATGAATAATTTACATATAAAATACATATTAATGCATTTTATATATATTTTTTCGAAACAAGAATAATAAAGTACTATAATTACTGGTACAGTGTGTGATAATTGCTTTATGTAACTAAATTTTGTCAAATGTAAAATAAAATGAATTGCTATTTATTAGAATAAACTCGATTAAGACTCCTATGTCTGAATAAGTTATAGATACATTAACAGAACATTGTGTCAGCTGATTCATTTAAAATAATAATATCATCAAAGATTGGGAAATTATTATTTTTTTCATTAATACTATATTTTTCACATTTGCATTCCAGTAGAGAAGTTATTCCGCTTTACATCTGTAGAGATGGTTGATTTTTATTAATGCATTTACTACAGTTTTGATACTGATTTTATTTTTTTAGCTTGGAAAATACGATCAGCAATGATGGTACTTTTCTGTTTCACCGGCGCAAGCGATGAAGTCAAAAAAATACAACCGACACCGAATGGAATATTCACGTTGGTACTCTATTGTCACCGCATTTCAAAACAAGTAACGGTATTTTCTAATCAGTAGCTTCTTCTTAATAATGCATCAAAAATATGAAAAACCAATGAGAACTAACATTTACAGCATTCTTTATGTGTACATTGTGTGTTCACGTGTGTGGTGCCAATCACGCCAACTTGGCGAGATTTGCCCCGAAGAAACGGGAAAGCACCGAAATAATTCCTTTTATTTTAGAGCAAATTAAGATGGAAATTTTGTGAAGAATACTTCAATTTTAGTAACATAAAAATAAAATTCAAGGGAGAAAAAAAAAGAATGGGGTAGCAGCGAATCAATCCCGGCCGAAATTTTGTTAAACCCGGTGTTTTTCTTTGACAAAAATATCGCTTCAGATGCATTTTTAACACAGTATCCTATGTTATTTTCTCTTTAATATCCTGAATATCATTGTTGCCGAACAGAAAACGTCAAAAACCATCAAAAAACCATATTTTGTTTCCTTTTAAATTAAAAATTTATCTGTTAAAAATATTCGCATCAACCAATATGCACACTAAATATTCAATATACTGTTTATTTTAAAATAAATTTTCTATTAAGGAAAAACACAGCCTCTTATTTTTAAACATATTTAATAAAAAAGTTAATAAACGCATTTTAAAACTGAATTTCAGGGATATATATTTCTGATTCTCTTTTAATTATTTAATTCTTGAAACATTGTAAAATGCAAAATTGTAGAAGAAAAAAATGAGTTAGTGTTTATTTAATAGTAAATAATTTTTAATTTTTTTTTTTTTAGTATTTTTACACGATTTTTATTGGATAGCACACTATAAAATTTGGATTCATTATCAAATAACCGTAGCCGAAACTACAATTAATACCTAACTAAATTGTCTAAATATGCCATAAAATGTCTTCCTGCAATATCTATAGAGGAATTGATTCGTGTTAAATATATCATGTCACCACGTTGGCGAAGTGGGGAAATTTGGTGAAAGGGATGTCAAGTCAGGTATCGTCATCATATCTGCACCGTTGTTCAAAATTAAGGTACGTCGCTAATAGACCTCACATTGCTTTACATTGAGTTGCTAATAAAAAAAATTATAAGAATTAAATATGAGACGCATAGTTTCGTTTAACACATAGCAACTCCCATCCATGTGCTAAAGACGGATCATAAATGAGTATTTGAAATAAAAAGTAGGGAATTCTAGTGAAGAAATACTACTTTTGCTTTAAATAGCCCTCGTTTAAAAAAATACAAGTAAAAATTAACTACAAATTCCCTTGATTACTCTGTCCATCTATTTATAATTGCTACCAGAACTCCCTTCCTCTACTTTTGAAAGCAATTATTATTATTTTTTATTTAAGAAACCCGTGAGTCCTGAAGAGATGTTTTCGTTTTGGTAAGGAAAATGTTACAATATCTTCTGAGGAAGAAATATGACTACAAATTATAAATAATAAGCATTTTTGAAACTAAAATAAAAAATTTAATTATGAGCAAAACATGTACTTGATTAACCCGCGGTCACTCGCGCCTGTTTTTGCTACCGTCGTTACTCGCGGGGTGTAGAGAACACCCCAAACTTTTAACACGTGTATTTAATTATGAAAATAAAATTAAGTCATTATGATACATATTTATAAAATTACAAAGATGTTTTTTGTATTATACAAATAAAATTATTAAATTTATTGCATACAATTAAGATAACATTAATTAAACTAAACATACAAAATTTTTAATTTAAAAAAAAAATTTTATATTTTTCACAAGCCAGTATATATAAAACGTGTATACCAGTAATAAATATACTTTATAATTAAGGAGATAATGATAGTAGAAAGTAGAAAAATAATATTTTAATCGTTTTCGGAACATTCAGAGCAGACTGTATACAAATGCTCAACTTCTCGCGGGAGTTCTCAGCCCCCAGATAAATTTTTGAACGTCATTATGTTCCAATCGTTCGAGAAAGAGGGATTGCATTAGGCCTGAAGGTTCAATGACCTAAAATGTGCAGCTACAGAAAAAATTGTGGTTCTGCGCATTCTTTTTTTAGAATCCTGGAAGGATTTTCTTGTTGCTGGGGTGTACAGAACACCTCGCGCGAGTGATTGCGGGTTAATAAGTAAAATATACTCGTTTATACTTTTTATCAATTGTTAACTTCATTTTCTAAATATAATATACGGTTGGAACTCCATTTTACGAACCTCTGCCAGATAAATTTGTTTATTTTGCAAACTTTTTTTTTCCTGGAACTTTATAAGTATATTGAAAGATTAATCTTTTGTTTTAAGTGTTGGAAAGTTAAAATCTTATTTTTTGACAATTTGAGATTTTTAACATTTTCAAATTAATATAGATTTTGACCTTTCTAAAAATACCTTACTTTTAACCTCTAGGGTAATAAGAAGCCCTTAAAACCTGTTTTTAAATAATCGTTAAAAACTGGGCCCGCCCATTTGAAAGGCGAAAAATGTAAACAAAGTACTTCGTCTTTGTAAAGTTCAACGTCTGATATAAACGAAAACATGTATTTTTTATTGTAAATTGAGCCTCTTATTCTCTTTTATTTCCTAGCTGATTAGAAGTCTCATTGTATACATTAAAATTAATTTATCTCAAAATGTAAATTTTGATGTGTGATGTACCTTTTCTGAGAAGCTACTGTTCATAGGTATGTAAAATTTTAATGATATATATATATATAATGATGACTTATATATACTGAAATGAGCTCTTTTGTAAAAACTCAAAAGAGACTAGTTTTACAATTTTTTCACAAAAATATGTCAAACTTTGCAGTTTGATTAAATATGTCATAATTTTTTTAAAAAAATTCAAAATTAGCTAAAAGCTCATTTCAGTATAAGGAGAAAGGTGTACTTGAATTGTATGGAACATTTCAAGTATGTACATATAACAGATTTTGAGAAAAGTTACATCGAAAACAGCCAATTTAACATTCTCAGTATATAGAGAGATGTAGGGTTTCCAACTCCCGTTAACGAATTTTCCACATAAAGAATTTTTTCCGGGTTTTAGCGACATTGTTAAATAAAGGTTAGACTGCATATTCTACTTCTATATGTTAGTTAATTATCTTTCTTAATATATTGGAGGGCTGGGGAGTGTCGCGAATTCGTGAGTGAGTCATGTGGCACAGTCCTGGTTGCAGTTTTGAAGTCATTGTAGACACGCTGTGTTAAGGGGTTGATGCATTTCAAATTTGTGGAAGCTGAAGGTTCACGAGTTTGTATGGTTTGGAAGTTTGGAATTCGGCTATTATTCTCAGCCCTTGAGTGGGTTCAAAATTACCATGACCATTGACAATAAGATAGCCCTCTGCAGCTTCAAAGTGCGATGTTGCTAGAAAAGAAAATAATGCGTTCAGTATATTTGATTCAAATTTAAATTAAATTAAGGATACCAAGATGTGCTCGAAAGAGTAAAGTGCCAGACATAAGATTCTTTGTTTATGGGACATATATTTCGTTTGGTATGAATAAAAGTATTTTAATCATTCTGTAAAAATACAAAAATAATTCTTTAGTTATTTTTTTCTGTTAAATTAGAAGTTGGGCATAATTTTGAGATCTTACTCTGTGTGCCCCACATGTGTTTAGGTACCATTTTTTTTAAAAAGGTATCTCTTAAAAATGTTAAATATTTTTTGAACATATATAATACAATACACAAAATAGAGTGAACCTATATTTTTAGTTAAGTATATTAATACAATTTCTTTAAAAAAATTTTGAAATTTTGTCATTTTAAAAATTTTGATTTCTCCCTCTTTTTAATACATAAAAATATTTTTTAAAAAAAACTATGTACTACTTCGACTAAAAAAATAGGTTCACTATATGCACAGGGATTCTGTATAGAATTATAAAAAAAAATTGGAATCATATAGTGCACTATTTTTTTTAAGTGTATATAGAATCAAAAAACTATGCTTTAGAGAAAAAGTGAAAAACTTAACATTTGTAAATGTTTGTTTACATTTTTGTCAATTACTTTTATTTTTCATATTTTAAGTTACTTCATCCTAGTAACATGTAAGTGGAATACATTTTTTAGATTCAGAAAAATATTCACTTTTTTTATTACTAAAATTGAAAAATCAATTTTTTGAATGTGTATTATATATCCTGGTTTTCTTAATATGAAGTCAAAACAGTGTTTTTTAAAGAACATTTCTTCTTAATATTTAAAACATGCTTTTTATTCTAAAATCAATTTATTAAATTGAATTCACAGAATCACTACTCAGTAAACAAAACAAAAAAATGATAGGAAACATCATTAAAGAGAGAAATCCCTATGTTTTCTTTATTTTCTCTCGCACAAACAAAAAGTACACTTTGCAGTATCGTTATTTTATTTATTTATTTATTATTATATTTTTTTATCTTTCATTATTCAGTCTGTCATTTTAACGCTTTTTCACTCTTTTATGAACAAAACATTTTAAGGAATACAATTTCGTTTGTCAAAGTAATGGAAGGCACCCGAATAACTTTAATTAATGACCAACAAAGTCACATAAAGCAAAAGGAGTACAAAAAAAATTGTAAGCAGTTCTTCAAGGGATTTTTGAAGTATGGAGCTTCTCTGTTTGAGACAGGTAGGTGACTTATTCATTGTCGAGCACTTTATAAAGACATTCCAAAAAGTTTATTTTATTCTTCTCTTACTTAAATTAATGGAATAGTTAGAAAGTGTAAAATAGATTCTTACAGCCACATATATTTCTCAAATATGCATATACTTGCGGTGTGTGTGTGTGCATAGTGTGTATGTGTGTGTAACTTATCTATAACATGGTGTGCATTATAATCGTGGTAATAAAAAGGCTTCTTGATATTGAGCACATCATCGTTCATATGTTGTAATATCAGGAGATTTATTTTTCAGAGTCCTGTGTACATCAAGTGCAAAAATACAAGAAAGTGAAGAATTCGTCTTCTAGATTTAAATACTCAAAGTAAAACAAAGAATGACGTGTAATATAAAAATATAATCCAATGTTAAAGTGAAGGAAAATATAAGTTATTTTTAGAAATTACATCAGTGCTTTAGGGAAAGTTTCAACCACTCAGTAAGGCACATTTTATTTATTATGATACTATTTTAGTAGAAATCGCTAATAAATTAGTCAAGAATGAAAAGTTTAATCCTTTTATCGAAGAATTACAGCTAAATCTTTCACAATATAGATTTTAATCCGTTTATGCGTGAGAAAACGAGACGCGTTTCGAAATATGGTATTGGAATTTGTGAATCGGATATTAAAAATAAGATTATAATTTTGAGTGAAGAATAGTTTACGTTTTTGCAACACACACTCATATATATATATATATATATATATATATATATATATATAGTTTGACAAAATTACAATAGTTTTCGGTATAACATGTTAAGGAATACAATGAAAAATTACTAAACGAATGTACTTTTATGTAAAATATCTTGATTATCAATAATTCCCTGTAAATTCGAATGAAAGTAATTGTAACTATGAATTTGCTATATAATAGCTTTTTACAAATATCTCGAAAATCTATGGTGAATAAAACAAAACGTTAAAATTTAGAAATTTTAAAATAAAAAAATTCATTAATACCGAAATATGAAAATATTGAATATTTCAATGCATTAACAATATTTTAAACATAGAATTTTCTCAGAATTAAAAGTTGTATGTTGTATTTAAATATAATATTCAGATTGGTCTTTGTAATAGTTTAAATGTTTGAAATTAATCATTGTGCTGAAGCTCAAACCACCATTCAAAATTGCTCCAAAAACGGTTGAACAAAACGTTTTAAGAAGAGTACAAGTTTTAGAATAATTTATTGAATAGTTAGAATGATCGATATTCACTTTTTATCCCTAAAAACTGAAAAAAAAGTCCACAGAGTTTCTATAAATATAATTGAGAAACAAATACATTCATTTTTTTAAATTCATTTCTAGTTATATTTTCTTTGTTGTGTTAAATTACATTTATTTTTATAAGAAATATTTTGAGAAAACAAAAATTCCTACCAGCAATTTTTATAACTTTAAAATTATCACTAATTTTATTTTCAGGTAATAAAAGAATGATATATACATCTGACAATAAATTTTGGTGAATAGTCCTGTATTATTAACGTAAAAGAAATATTAACAAATTTACCTTATGCCCTTTAAAATATCCCCTTTCCCATAACGCCACACTGAGATGCTTCATGCCCGGGAAACTTGGCAAAAAGTTTTTTTTGGAATGGAGTTTAAAACCTCGTCACTTTCTTTGGGATGTAAAATAGCGTCAAACCTTTCCTGTAAAAAGCGAGTCGGAGGACTGAGATCTTCAGTATGGTGGATCCCTTTTTTGCACCACGCTCCTTTTGCTATGAACTGGAGATTTGGCTAGGTGAGGGTGAGCATTATCATGAACAAAAAACCATGAACCTTGCTGTAAGTACTGGGGTCGTACCCAGAGTAGAGATTTCATGAAACGGGTCAAAATTTTAAAGTGCCTTATAGCATTTACCGTCGTTCCCTCGGGTAGAAATTCCTGGTGGATAATGCCTTCACTATCATAAAAGGTGATGAGAGTCGTTTTGATGCGTTGTTTTTTTGCTCTAACCTTTTTTCCGACAAGGCGATACAGGAAAACGGCATTCCGTGCTTTGCCGTTTTGATTCAGGGTCGTACATGGGGTACCAAGACTTATCCTCAGTGACAATACAGTTCAAGAATTTTGGTGTCACACTCTCGTTTCAATTAAATACTGTAAAGCCTCTGAACGTTCCTACGTCTGATGTCAGTCAAGTGATGTGGCACAAGACGACAGTACGTTTTCCGCATCCCTAATTTCTGGCTAACGCTTTGTCACATGGATCCACGATTAATCTGCAATTCATCAACTATCATGCACATAGTTAATCGATGATCTTTCGTGATTAATTTAATCATTTTCTCAGTGTTTTCTTCACTGACGTGGTCCCCGGTTTCCGCTGGGGTTTAGAAACATTTCCCCCTCCCTTTCTGAAAAACGAGTAAACCACTCTTACTCACACTTCACGGACAGTACTTGATGTTCATTAACACATACCAGAAACGCATAAGTTGCTTTCCCAAGCTTAAAACAAACCTTAAATTGAACTTTCATTCGTTCGTTTTCCTGTTCTCAGTTAAGAACCAACGCACTAAACAAGTACTTTGTAAAACAAGTCTTAACGGAATACAGACGATGCTCAATTGAAGAATGGGGGGGGGGACACCTGCCGCTACGCATTTCAGTTCTGTTTTTCCAGTGCCAAATCAGCCGTTCGGTCTTTATTCATTCACTGACACCTGTATTTTCAGGGTTGTATATATATATATATTTTGACATGGCATTAGTGGGGTTATGGCAAAATATAGGGTCTAATTGTTGATTAAATATGGGGAAAAATCGTTCAAAAAAATTTTTAATTAATTATTGATAGGATGCTCTTTAGTGAGTTTTAATTGATTTACGCTATTCATTTTTTTGGGAAAATACTGAGTTTATAATTTGAACTTTCAGATTTTAGACATTTTTTTTACCTATACAACTTTTTTTTAAAGTTGGGTTTCGCATCTTTGGTGTTGATGGTTCACTTATATTATGCATTTAATTGTTTTAAATTTTAATTTATAATATCTTTCAGAATGCGATGGCGAATAGTTTAATTTTTCAAGTTTAATGGTTTAATTTTAATTTTTTAAATTTTTGAGAATTGGATATTTTCTGATTAACTTACCAAGTTGCAATAGGGGGAAGGTTGGGATCAAACTAGTTTAACCCCCTTATCTGTCCTAAGTTCGAGGTTGCACTTGGATATTTTATAAATTTTTATTTTATAATTTTTTGATTTTTTAATTTTGTTTCAAAACGGTGGAATTTTATCTTCTATATTCGTCATTGATATTTTAAAATGGGATTTAATGTTATAAGATTCATATAATTTCAATTTTTAATTGATTATTAATTTGTGATTAAATTATATATATTTAAATATATATATATATATATATATATATATATATATATATATATATATATATATATATATATAAAGAGATAGAGTTAAATATATAGATTGCTTATAATACCTACCATGCAGGAAAAATAATATTTCATATTTTTCCGAAAATTTCTTCCAGAAATATGAAATTCAAACTCATTGCCATACTTGAGAAATAATCCTTTTTATCTTTTCCAAACATAAATAATAAGTAAAAAATAAAAATTCCTGTGATTATTGACTTTGCCAGACTCACAAAAAGAAAAAAAAACACATTTTTAAGGAAACACGTCATTTATCTTAGAGATTTTTATAGTAGCTAATGTATGTGTAACATAAAATGAAATATTAGCACTTACAAAGCGAAAAATGACGACACGATTGAGAATAAAGAAACATGATTTATTGCGTGACTTGCTTTTATCTATCTCTTGATGACTTGAAAATTTAAAAAGGAAGTAATTCGCAGAAGGAATTATGGAATATATAATTTAAAAGGAACGTTTTGCAGGTATGAAGCATAATAAAAAATTCCGTAGGAAATGACTTTAAAATCCAGATATAGTACGACAGACTGGTCCTTTAGAATTTTGTCAGGAAGTTAAATTAATATCATCTAGAAAGAAACTCAAAAAAATTATCAATTTAATTTTATTTTTAATACTATATAATCATCAATGATATGAACAATACTACTTTTAAAAAATTATTTTTTTGTAATCCCATGCAACAAAAAATGCTAACAGAATTTAAATAAGTTTTACGCGTGTTAAACAAAATTTAAATCTTTTATTCACTGAAAATGGTTCTAAATTTTTTATTTTATAGAGTGTTACTTGTGATTTTTCTTTAAGGGGTATTTTGGATGCAATCTCAATAAATTTAAATAAATTTCTTTAAGTTTACAGGGTGAGTGTTTATCAACTTCGTAGTATTAAGCTACACATGGGATTTTGGCGACGAATTTAAGTTCGCATCCCCTCTTCAAACTACCACACCACGCTACACCAACGGGGGAATTTTTGAGGCTTAACTTATTTAGAATGGATCACCCCTTTACATGGTTGGTCTTCATTGGCACTGGAGCTCGAAATCAATTCGCGCTGACCATGAGTTCACGAACATAACCATTCGTCTACTACAGTTCCTAAATATACTAGGAAATATGAAACAAAAATTGCTGTACAAACTTTTTAAAACATTTACACTCGGCACAAATTTTTTATGTAAATTAGGTCATTTGAAGATAATTATACCGCTATTTATTCGAACTACAATTCTGATTTAGAGTAAATCAAAACAAATATTTTAAAATTAACGTAACTTAAGTTACATTCTTCGTAAAATTGCATAATATTTGCACAATTTATTTAAAAATTCATTTTTAAATTCGTATTACGGTCCATGTCTTGATTCTATTTAAAACTCGTGACTAAGA
>BMAV01021891.1:0-46574 GCA_019973955.1 Trichonephila inaurata madagascariensis | reverse complement strand
GATCTGATTTAAAAATACGGTTTAATTGGTTGCTCTCACTTTAATTAAAATTGTCAAATTAGAATTTAAGTAATATGTTATTCTTATAAAAGTTGTATTAAGAATTATTATGTCTCATCATTTTGATAATCCCACACCTCTAGCTTACTTGCGAACCGGCACGACATGGTCATCACAGATGGCTATGTCGCAATGGCGCCCCGAACTTATATAATTCTGGGTTAGGTAATGTAGGTGGAAATACTGTTCTACCTGAAATGTACTTTTCAGGGTCAGAGAACATTGCAGAGTTTATAGAGTGTATAGATAATAACATACAGTTACTTGAAATCCCAAGTAATCTGTCATGTGCTTACTTAAAAAGTCATCTCAGGGGAAGGGCTCAAGATTGGTATTCGATATTTGGATCATTGTTAGTGCAAAATACAGCCACGGATTTTGCGCAGCTCAAAGCTGAATTAGCGAAGGCTTTTCCCGCGGTCAAAAATAAGAAAGAACTACAGTCGCAATTTTATGCATCCCAGCAGGGAAGAAATCAGGATCCTACTGATTTCGTGATAGATTACTAAAAATAGAGAGAAGTTTAGAATTAGGAATGTCCCAAGCAGAATTAGTGGATCATATTTTAGTTCGACTCGAACCACAGATACAGGACTATGTGGAAGTCAGAAATCCACAAAACACGATACAACTTTTAGAAGTCTTGGCTAAATTCGAAGAGAGATATTCTTGCAAATTACAAAGGGGTTATCAGAACGATAATATAGAAAGACGAGGTCAAAATGCGCATAGGATGCCTAATTTTGAAGCTAATGGTAGAAACTGGAGGAATTCTGAAGTAAGACGTAGACCAAATAACAATAGAAATGAGTTTTACGAGAATAGCCGTCAAAATAATAGAGGGTTCGAGAGGAATAGGTTTCAGAATAATGATCAAAGATTCAGCAACAGGGTTACCTATTCGAAATGAGCGAAATGATAATTTTAATAGAGGGACCGTAGAAATAAGGGTTCGAGTGAAAATTTCAATCGAGGCGATAGGACGCAAAGGGACGATTAAATATTGTAAAGGTTAATGATCAACCCTCAAGGGGTGTCGACAAGAGAGACAAATAGACTTTCTCCGATATGTATATCACCCGTAGAACTTCCCCACGTTCCTATTTTATTAAATAACACATTTTTGAAAGCGCTATGGGACACCGGAGCAGATAAATCATTTATATCGGAAGAAGTATATAGAAAATATTTTTTCTATAAGCAAATAAAAATCGCGAGCCCAGGTAATAACAGCACAGGTGCGAAATGCCAAAACAGGGGATTGTAGAATTGAATATTCGGATCAGCAATTCGAAAGGAATTGGTCATTTCATGTGTTGAAAGATTTAGAATACCCATGTATTCTAGGTATCGATTTCATAAGTGCGTCAAGAATCGTATTAGATTTTGATCAAAAATCGTTAAAAATTCCAGATTCTCAAATAAATAAGGTGGTTGAACCAATTAAAGAGGAAAAGGTTGAAATAGATTTATCTAAAACAAAATTGGGGGAGGTAGAAAAACAAAAACTACAAAATTTGTTTAGTAGTTTTAAAGGGTTATTTTAGACAAACCAGGTCTTAATCATGTTTTATACCATGAAATTGACACGGGAGATAACCCACCAGTAGCTTCAAGGCCTTATAGGTATGATCGCACTAGCAAGCAATAATAGATTTTCACATACAAAAATGTTACAAGAGGAAACGATTGTTCCAATTCAATCCCCATACGCGTCACCCGTTGTATTATGCAAGAAAATACTGGGTTACCACCGATAATCCGAAGCATATATAGATTTGCAGTAGACTATAGAAAATTAAATTCGACTGGCCAGCATTCATGATACCCTTCTTTACCGTTAATAGATGATTTATTTCAACGAACATACCATATACAACAACAATAATGTCATCTCTTGATCTGAAGTGGGTACTTTCAAATGGCAGTAAAACCCGAAAGTGATATAGTAAGCTAAGACCGAAAATTGTGCAAAAAGTGGCACTCCTTATGCTTTCAAGCGATGCCATTCGGCTTTATCAAGCAGCCCCCACCCCCTTTCAAAAAGCAAATTGACATATAATCCCAAACGGTGATAGGGAAATTTTGTGAAGGCGTTTTTCTTATATGGACGACGTTATTATTACTGGAAACTCCATCATCCTCACTCACCATGTTGAACATTTAAGGGAAGTTTTTCGTTGTTAAGGGATGCAGGGATTGACATTAAATAAGGAAAATGTAAAATTTGGGTGCGATGAATTGAAATATTTAGGATTACCTTATTAGTAAAATAGCGAATTAAAACGGATGAGACAAGGTTAGAGCTATACAAGAGATGAAACCGCCCCGTAACTCAAAAGAGGTGTCCAAGTTTTAGGTATGTCCTAGCGTAATGAAATTTATTAAAATTATGCGGATATTTGTGAGCCACTTTATAATCTTAAACGAAAATTTAAAAATTTGTCTGGTCCAATGAAGCACAAAAAGGCATTCGAAGAGGCCGGGCGAGGCGTAACAAAAGCGCCAGTTTAAAATTACCAAACTTCTCTGGTAGGAGCCATTCGAGTTATTTACAGATGCCAGTTCGACGGCTTTAGGAGCAGTACTTAACCAACAAACAGAGACCAGTGGTATTTGCGTCACGTACACCGAACAAATCTTGGTGAGAGGAATTTCACACAGTAACCGAAAGAGAATGTCTAGCAGTAGTATGGGCGTTGAACAAATTTAGAACATATTTAGGAATACTACCAATTAAGGTACACAGATCACGCTGCATTAAATACGCCTAACACATGGCAAAAATTTGTCGAGTAGGATGATTAGATGGGCAATTTCAAAGTTAGCAGAATTCAATATAGAATGGGAACATGACCGGAAACCAAATGCAGTGGCTGACATTCTTCAAGGAATCCACCACAGTATAATTGGTGACAAAATTAATTGTGCCATAATCAGGATTGGTACTTACTTCATGGGGAACAATTAATAACACACAAAAAATGACCTGGTGAATTAGCCTTCAAGTATATAGATATTATTTAGAAAACCCGAAGATAATCCTCTGTTAATGCAACGATATGTGAGAATTGGTCCCACGATTTCGTTTAATTGAAGGATTATTATTTTATGGAAAACACGCAAACGTCATTAGGTGAAATGCGTGTATACATTCCAAAATCTTTTAAGGAATGAAATAATGAGAGAATTTCATGACAAGCCAATCGCTGGACACACTTAGGCAGATTTAAAACGTATCAGCAAAATTCCCGGGACGTTTGTTATTTCCCCGTACATGAGTAGGCACTCTATTGATCAATATGTTCCCTACATGCCATATGTGCCAAGTTAATAACTATAAAAAACGCGTTACCAGTTGGCTCGATTAAATCCAATTATATCGAATTATCCGGAATGAGATATAGTGCGACGTTAGATTTTAGAGTTAGGCCCGTATCCTATATCGAGAATAAGACGTAACCGCTATATTTTAGTATTGAATCCTCGATCATCATTTCAGCAAATGGGCTGAAATTATACTCTTAAAAAAAGGCCTCATCTCGTATAATAATAGCGGATATTTTTGATAACCTTTATATCGCGTTATGGAGCCCAATAAAATTACTAAGTATACGGTCCCAATTTATATCCGAGATTTTTGAGCACTTAAGAAAGGACAAGTATAAGGCAGTGAATACTGCTGCATATCGACCACAAGCAAATCGGACTGAAGAGTTAATCGAGATATAGTGCAAATGATTGCAAATTATGTTAATGATCAAATACGATACTTGGGATCAACAATTTACGTGAGTTTGCTTTACGCCATTCGGTGTACGGCGGTGAATGAAACAACGGGAAAATCACTCGCTGAATCTTGCCTTTTGGGTCGAAAAATTGATTACACCCATTTCCCCAAAACTAGTTATGATCCTGAAAGTTCAAAATTCAAAAATACAAAATATCGAAAAAAAAAAAAGCTTCTTTAAGGAAGCCAGACTAAGTACGAAAATTAAACAGGAAAGGTGGGAAAGATATTATAATAGACGAAGAAAAGACACATAAAAATAAAGGTAAAATGATTGGTCTTATTAGGGAAACAATAATCTTTAAGTTCAGCAGCCAACAAAGTATGCGCTAAATTTAAACAAAAAATTTGAAGGACCTTATAGAGTATTAAGTAAAAATAACAATAATATTGTAATATGGAAATCAGAAAAGATTAACGGTTAACGTAGATCAAAATAAGAATATATCGTCATGAAATGATGAGGTCGAATTAGGAACAGGTATCCCAAAATAGTATATAAGATCAAGTCAGAAAAATAGTACTTCGGAAAGTACATCAAGGGATTAAATGAGTCACAATATGGGAAAGAAAAAATCTGCGGTGAAACGTGTTAGAGGCAAAGGCCGGTAGCCAATCAAATCAATATAAAAATACAGATATGACCCATAAAACGCAAATCACTGGTCAGATCAAGCTTCCTAGTTCATTGGGAAGTGAAAGTAAAAAGTAAAAAGGACAAGGTAGTATAATAGGGTACAAGAAATCAGGGAGTGTCAGGGGCAAGTGGACCACAAAGAAAAGCGGCAGAGAAAGGACCCAATAACATAAATAAAAAGACAATTTTCATCCAGTACTATTTCTAGAAGTAGAAAGAAGAACAGAAGAGAATCAACTGAAGTTCCAAATAAATCAACTTTACAGTCTAAGGCCACGACGGAGAACAGAAGAACCCCTGACCAGCCAAGGAGACACAATTGGGAAGCTCTCAAGGAAAGGACGACAAGGAGATTACATAAAGCCTACAACAAGAAATTCCAGAAAGTACAACCGAGGAAAGAAGAGTGATAGCACCCTCATCGTTGGACGAATGTGGGAGAAATCATATAAAAATCAGGTTGTATTGTTTCTATTTTTATGATCTTCCAACAAGTGGTCGGAAGAATTATTGCAAAAGAAGGAAGTCTCGGGCGATGCTTAAAAAGTTATATTAAGTCAAACACTACAATGAGTGTTTATTTAATTTTAAAACCCTTTTGATTTGTTAAAAATTTTTTCTTGAAAGGAAACACATTTGTAAATCACATTTGTTTGTTTGATGTATGACTTCGTGAGATGCAAATTCCTTTTGGTTATTTGTTATAATAGTTTATTGAAAAATGTTTGTAATTGTATAATATGTGTATATATATATGTTGTATTGTTAGTGCATTATGAGGCATCTGGTTCAGGGAAACGCGCGGCGTAGCGTCAGGCACTAACACACACAAACGATGCTGCGCGGCTCATTGGGAGTTTTTGGAACCAGATGTGGGAATGGAGATGAAAAATTTATTGTGATATATAAATAATATATGTGAAAATTGATTGATATTATGTGGAAATAGAGACTCGTAAAAAGGTTTTCATTTCAGGGAGACTGACCCCGAAATCTTGAAAATTATAGCTTCAACAAGAAGGGGAGCGGAAGTTCCAGCTCCATATGCAGTGTTAGATGCAAATATTGGGTCTGCGCACTACAGAATATTTTTAAAATGCATGTATAAATATTTTAAGTAATTGAATGTAAAAGTGAGAGTGGGCATAAATTAAAACAGTAATTATTAATGTGTTACCTAGTTATTGAGTAAAATTTATTGTCACGAGTTTAAATTCCTTAAATTGAATACTAAAATTTAATTTCTAAGATGAGTAATGAAATTAAAAGTCAAGATAAATATTGGAAATTAATATAAAAAGTTAAAAATGAGGATTTAAGATTAAAATTGTAATGAAAATTGAAAGTCAAGATAAAATATTGAAATTATAAAAGTTAAAATGAGGATTTAAGATTAAAATTTAAATAAAACTCAGAAAGCGAAGAAATTTTAGAAATAGATATTAAGACACGTAATTTATTGGCGGCATTGAGAACCCTTAAGTAAATCACGTTTTTCTTCTGAGGGGTTTCAGACGTCGCCCCCTCGCGTCTTCTGCCAATAACATAACCCTAGTATGTTCTTGATTCCATACGATTAATGGCAAAACTTCTTCCAACCCAATAATACCAAGCAAGAAGATAAAACAAAGATATTATGCAAATGAGATACTTTTCATAAAAGCGATAGAAGCTTTGATGATAAGATATAGCGCGGCAAGCTTAGAGATAGTAGTGTGGAATCATTCTGATCAATAGCGGGGCAAGCTTAGAGATATTTTTGTGGAATCTTTCTGATCGTTAGTGCGGCTAGTTTAAAAATAGCTTAGTGTGTAGCTTTCAGATCGGTTAGCAGTCCGATAGCTTTGGAATAGAAGTCCAGAAGAGTTAACATCGTTTTAAAGTTTTTTAGATATCATTCAGGGAAAAAGGAGAACTGGGGGAAATTTGATATAAGAAAAAATAGGGAATTTTTATAATTGAGATAAAAGGGTCTATTGCGTGATCGACCCTTTAAATACACGGTTTAATTTGGGTGTTAACTCTCACTTTAATTAAAATTGTCAAATTAGAATTGGTAATATAAGTTAGCTCCACAAATTTGTATTAAGAACTATTATGTTCATCGAGTTTGATAATCCCACACCTCTAGCTTACGCGGGAACCGGCACATGGTCATCACAGGATGGCTATGTCGCAGGCCTTCGTACGAAAGTCCTCCGGAGATGACTGCTGCCATAAGACGCTCGAATGTTGCAGGTGCATTGCAATGCCGAAAGGCATAACCTAAATTGTCACAGTCCCTGTCCCGTGGTGAAGGCAGTTTCATCGGCAGGGTGAGTTCTACCTGCCATTTACCTCTGTGGCATAGCCATATTCCAAGTGATAGCAAGTGACGTTGATCCGCGCAAGCTAGAGTGTGGATTATGTAAAGGATGAGACATTTCATAATTCTAATACAACTTTTATTAAGAAATAACTTAAATTACTTATATCTAATGAACAACTTTCTTAAGGAGAATAAACCACAAATTAGGACTGAATATTTGCCAGATCGACAACTAGATCACTTATCCTAAGTATAGTTAATTATCTGCCTAATCTAGCTTTCTATATGAAATATTATCGTTTATAAAGTAACCCCTCCTACCTTGGTTGAAGACTCATCTATTCTGTTTTAAATAGTTGTGGATGTACTCCTGTACAATTTCTCTTCCTATGAATATTATTATCGAAGGTAGGCTTCCTTTCTTCCTCTTGTGAGTAGGCCGTCTAACACTTGTTCCGAACTATTCCACACTAAGCTCTTTCTAAGATTGCCATTCCCTCTCACTAAACCTTCTATCCCTTAAAGTATCTTATTTGCATTTTTGCTTTGTTTTTCTTCTGGTATTGGGTTGGAAAAGTTTTGCCATTAATCGTAATGGCCGTGCCAAGAACGTAGGAGTTATGTTAGAAGAAGAACGCGAGAGATGCCTCACAACCCAATTTCCGAGATCTAGGTAGGTCAGGCGCTTGGGTGACATAGCCATCCTATGATGACGCGTTTTTCCGGATCCGCGTGGCTAGAGGTGTGATTATCAAAAATGATGAGACATATTGAATCTAATACAACTTTTATTAAGAATAACTTATATTACTTAATTCTAATTGACAACTTTCTTAAAGTGAGAGTTAACACCCACTAAACCTTATATTCGCTAGATCACGCAACTAGATCATTTATCTTAATTATAATAAATAAACTGATTCATCTAACTTCCTATACAAAAATATATTACCTTTTGTAGAGTCTCCTCTCTTCAACGATTAAGTAATACCTATAATGTAATCCTTTATATACGAAGATTCCAACTTTTATAATGAACGGGAGCCTTTCTTTTCCAAAAGCTATAGGACATCTAACTCTTGATCCGGAATGATTCCCCTACCAAGTTATCTCTAAACTTGCCGCTCCTTTCCTCATCAAAGCTTCTATCCTTTTAAAGTATATCTCATTTACAGTATTATATCTGTTTGTCTTCTTGGTATTGGGTTGGAAAAGGTTTTAAGCACCTCGTATGTCAAAGAACTTAGGAGTTATGTTAGCAGAAGGACGCGAGAGAGACGTCACAACCCTCCAGAAAAAAACGTGATTTACTTAAGGGTTCTCAATGCCCTTTAATAAATTACGTGTCTAAATCTCTATTTCTGAATTTCTTCGCTTCGAGTTTTATTTAAATTTTAATCTTAAATCCTCATTTTAACTTTTATAATTTCCAATATTTATCTTGACTTTTAATTTTTCATTACTCATCTTAGAATTAAATTTAATATTCAATTTAAATTTAAATTTAAACTCGTGACACAATTTTACTCCATTAACTAGGTCAACATTAGTAATTACTGCTTAATTCATGCCTACTCACTTTTTAAACATACACCCTTAAAATAACTATACACTTAAATTTCTAAAAATTTTTCTGGGTGCGCAGACCCAAACTTTGCATCTTTGTCATTTACATGAGCTGATTTTCCGCTCCATTTTTTTTCTCTTTGTTGAAGTATTTATCATAATTCTCCTTTCTTGTGGTCTGTCTCCTGAAATGAAAAACTTTCTGAGTCATTGTTTCCAATCTATGTTTACATAATATCAATTAATTTCACAATTTTTATTCATTATATATTATTTGTATATCACAATAAATTCCTAGTCTCCATCCCCCACATCTGGTTCCAAAAACTCCCAATGAGCCGCGCAGCGCCGTTATTATTATTGTTATGCCTGACTACGCCGCTTCCCTGAACCAGATGCCCCATAATACGTAAATAATACAACAACATATATATACACATATATAAGCAATTATAAAACATTTTTCAATAAAACTATTATAACAAATAACCAAAGGAATTTTCGCATCTCACGAAGTCATACATCGAAGCAAACAAATGTGCAATACAATTATTTTCTCCAGAAAAAAATTTTAACAAGTCAAAAGTCTTAAAATTAAATATACACCTTTGCCAGGGAAAGCTTTGACTTTTTGCTGGCTTATAACTTTAAGCACCGCCTGAGACTTCTTTTCTTTTGCAATAATTCTTCCGACCACTTGTTGAAAGATCATAAAAATGAAACAATACAACCTGATTTTTATATGTGGTTCCCAATCATTGTCGTCCAACGATGAGGTGCTACCACTTTTCTTTCCTCGGCTGCACTGAATTTCTTTGTTTTGGTTTGTTGTAGGGCTTGTAATCTCCTTGTCGTCCCTTTCTTGATTTCCTGTTGCGTCCTTGGCTGGTCGGGGAATCTTGTTCTTTTCTCCGTCGTGGCCTTAGGTTGTAGGTGTTTTCATCTGGAACTTCAGTTGATTCTCTTCTGTCTTCTTTTCTACTTCTGTGAAATAGTACTGGATGAAAAATTGTCTTTTATTTATGTTATTGTCCTCTTCTGCCACTTTTGTGGTCCACTTGCCCCTGACACTCCTGGATTCTGACACCCCTATTATACCTTGTCCTTTTACTTCTACTTTCACTCCCAAATGAACTAGGAAGCGATCTGACCAGTGATTTGCGTTTATGGGTCATATCTATTTTTATATTGATTTGATTGGCTACCAATCCCTTTTGCCTCTAACTTACGTTTCACCGCAGATTTTCTTCCCATATTGTGACTATTTAATCCTTCTTGATGTACTTTTTCCGAAGTACGGCTTTTCCTGACTTGATCTTATACTATTTGGGGATACCTGTTCCTATTCGACTCGTCACATTTCCTATGACGATATATTCTTATTTGATTACGTTAAACCGTTAATTTTTTCCTGATTTATATTACAATATTATTGTTATTTTTACTTCTAATACTCTATAAGGTCCTTCAAATCTTTGTTTAAATTTAGCGCATACTTTGCTGGCGTTGAACTTAAAGGGTGTGTTTCTAATAAGACCCAATCATTTACCTTTATTTTATGTCTTTTCTTCGTCTATTATAATATCTTTTCCCACTTTCCTGTTGAATTTCGTACTTAGCTCCAGCTTCCCAAAGCTTTTTTCGATATTTTGTATTTCTGAATTTGAACTTTCCGGAGATCATAACTAGCTTTTGAAATGCAGTGTAATCAATTTTCGACCCAAAATAATTCAGCAGGTGATTTTCCCGTTGTTTCATTCACCGCCGTACGAATAGCGTACAAACTCACGTAAGAATTGGATCCCAAGTATCGTGTTTCGATCACAACATACTTGCAAATCATTGCACTCATATCTCGATTAACCTTTCAGTCCGATTTGCTTGTGGTCGATATGCAACAGTCTTCATTACATGCCTTATGCCTAATCTTCACTTAAGCACGTCCTCGCGTCCTTCTGCTAACATAACTCCTATGTTCTTGATTTGGCCACGATTAATGGCAAACCTTCAACCCAATACCAAGAAGATAAACGAATGTGTAAGTATGTAAATGAGATATACTTAAAAGGATAGAAGCTTTGATGATAAGATATAGCGCGGCAAGTTTAGAGATAGCTTAGTGTGGAATCTTTCAGATCAAGAGTTAGCAGTCCGATAGCTTTGGAAGGAATAGAAGTCCATTGTAAAGAAGTTGAATCGTCGTATATATAAAGTGACATTATAGATATCTCTCACCACTGTAGGAAGGAGATCTGCAAAAGGTAATATTTAGGTATAGGAAGTTAGATGAATCGGTTTATTTATTATAATTAAGATAAATGTTCTAGTTGCGTGATCTGACTTAAATACAAGGTTTAATTAAAAGTAACTCTCACTTTAATTGTGTTGTCACTAGAACAAGTATTATAAGTTATTCTTATAAAAGTTGTATTAAGAACTGTTGTCTCTCATCATTTTGATAATCCCACACCCCAGCTTACGCGGATTCTGAACGACTTATTACTCATAGAGCTTGCCATATGCCGCAATGGCGCCCGAATGTGTATAATTCTGGGTTAGGGTAATGTAGGTGAAAGTACTGTACTACCTGAAATGTATTTTCAGGGCAGTATTGCAGAGTTTATTGAAACAATTGAGAATAATATACAGTTACTTGAAATCCCAAGTAATTCTGTCAGTGTGCTTACTTAAAAGTCATCTCAGGGAAGGCTCAAGATTGGTATTCGATATTTGGTTCGGTGTTAGTGCAAAATATTGAAGCCACGGATTTCTGCGTGTCAGCGTTGAATTAGCTTAAGCTTTTCCCGCGGTCAATAAGAAAGAATTGCAAACGCACTGCCGTCCCAGCAGGAAGAAATCAGGAACCATCTGAATTTGCTTACAAATTATTAAAAATCGAAAGAAGTTTAGAGTTAGGAATGTCCCAAGCAGAGTTGGTGATCATATTTGGTTCGACTCGAACCACAGATCCAAGATTATGTGGAAGTGAGAAATCCACATACAACTTTTGGAAGTCTTGGCTAAATTCGAAGAGAGATATTCTTGCAGGTTGCGCGTCTCAGAACGATAATATAGAAAGACGAGGTCAAATGCGTATAGGATGCCTAATTTTGATGCTAATGGTAGAAACTGAGGAATTCTGAAGTAGGACGTAGACCAAATAACAGTAGAAATGATTTACGAGAATAGCTTACTCAAAGTAATAGAGGGTCTTGAGAGAATAGGTTTCCATAGAATAATGATCAGAGATTAAACAACAGGGTTACTCATTTCTGAAAATGAGCGAAATGATAATTTTGGTTGAGGGACCGTAGAAATAGTTCGAGGAAAATTGTAGTTTGAGGCGATAGGATGCAAAAGGGACGTGGATTAAATATTATTGTAAAGGTTAAAGATCAACATCAAGTGGGTGTGTCGATACAGAGACATTTAGGCTTTTCTCCGATATGTATATCACCCGTAGAACTTCCCCACGTTCCTATTTTATTAAATAACACATTTTTGAAAGCGCTTAAGGGACACCGGAGCAGATAAATCATTTATATCGGAAGAAGTATATAGAAAATATTTTTTCATAAGCAAATAAAAAAAAAAATCGCGAGCCCAGGTAATAACAGCACAGGGTGCGAAATGCCAAACATACGGGGGATCGTAGAATTGAATATTCGCATCAGACAATTCGAAAGAAAATTGGTCATTTCATGTGTTGACGGATTTAGAATACCCATGTATTCTCGGTATTGATTTTATAAGTGTCAAAGATAGTATTAGATTTTGATCAAAAATCTTTGAAAATTCCAGATCTCAAATAAATAAGGTGGTTGAAACCAATTAAAGAGGAAAGGTTGAGATAGATTTATCTACACAAAAATTAGAGTAGAAAACAAAAATCCGCAAAATTTGTTTAGTAGTTTTAAAGGGTTATTTTCTTATCAAACCAGGTCTTACTCATGTTTTATACTCATGAAATTCATTAATGGGAGATAACCCCACCAGTAGCTTCAAGGCCATATAGGTATGACCGGACAAAGCAAGCAATAATTGATTTTCACATACAAAAAATGTTACAAGAGTGAAACGATTGTTCCAATTCAATCCCCATACGCGTCACCTGCTGAAGCGCGCAAGAAAAATAATGGGTTACCACCGGATAATCCGGTGCCATTATGACAGGTAGACTATAGAAAATTAAATTCGATCACAAAGTATTTTAATATTAAAATGTGAACTAAATAAAGCATGCAAACATTTTATATTCCTATTTTTAATTGATTGATTATAAAATAGCATTAATTTTTTGAGAATATGTAAGTGATCCGATAAGTAGTTTTTATGTGTTTATTAATCGGTTAAGTTTTGAAAAAATTGGATGTGTTAATCATTATTTGAATTTTATTTTAGATTAGCATTTTTAAGAGCTGACTTTCTTAACCATAAAAATTATTTTATTTTCTCATGAGAATAGGAATATTAAGGATTTGAATGAGTGCATTTGAATTTATTTATTTTTGTTGATAATAACATTTAAGATCTTGTGTGGATATTTCTAAATAACACATAGTTATAAAAAAAAAAACGAATACTAACTTCATAAACCTTTTCCAATTGATGTGACAATTATAGCATTTCCTTTCAATAGTAATAAATATAGAGAATAATATAGATTTCATTTATGATATTCAAAGAACTTTTATATAACAAATGAATCAAATTTAGTTGATCAGTTCAAGCCGGGTAATGGCTAGCATTTTATATAATTAATCTTACTTTTCGTAATGTTTCTTACTACATACTCGATAAAGATATTTAATAAAAACTTTTAATCTTTTTATAATGAAAATAATCTGATATATATATATATGTGTGTGTGTGTGTGTGTGTGTGTGTGCGTGTGTGTGTGTGTGTGTGTGTGTGTGAGGCTTAAACTAAGGTATCCTAATAAGACAAAGACGAGGACTATAGTAGCGAAAATCTTAAAAAAGAAAGAAGAAAAGAAATTTAGAATAACTTAGGCAGTTTTCACATTTGAACCACTAAGTGGGAGGTGTAGTGGAAACCATGATTATCCACAAGAAGTTCTCTCCTTGACATAAAAGGATCTGTAGCCGAGGTGACAGCACTATTTGGCCTCTATTCCACCCCCACCTGAAGGAGAACATCCTGGGGGTGATCGGGGCCACCTAATCCTCTTCCCTTCCACCAACCTTATGAAAAGATTCTGTGCCTTGACATATTTAGAGTACCCCCATGCCGCAAAGGCACTTTTCATTTACAACATCAATGCCTCCTGTGGAATTTGTCTCCCAGGCCAATTTAAATGAAAATAGGTTGATAATTGGCAGAAAATTACAAAAATAATCCAATTAATTTGGAAAAGATGGAGGTAGATCATTTTAAATAGTTTGGCAACAGAGAACAAGTGACATTTCGAGAAAAAGAATGCCAAAATTGGAGATATGGTTAAGAATAAAAGAGTATACTTACCTTCATGTCAATGGTGGTCATTAGGTAGAATCACCACATATCCAGGAAAAGATTCAAAGTAAGAGTAGTGGAAGTCAAAACCACTAGAGGTGGTATATTTATGAGACCCATTTGGAAACTGTGCATTCTACCAATTGAAACAGTGTATGTGTGAAGTAGCATATATAACCCTTCAAATAGTAATGTTTGTATAGTATAGAATAGTATTTTTTTAAAATTCTATTGTTTTGGTCTGTAATGTGTGATTTATTAATTGCTTTATACATTGAGGCTTTTTTTTCATTTGTATGTTGTTTTGTGTGTATTTTGAAGTATTGTATTTCTATGTGTTATCTTTATGATTATGTTCTGTGTAAGTCTTGCATGTTTAAAAACATTGCAATGCCGGGTGGCATGTTCAGTGTATTTGTAGAGCGCCCTCTAGCGCTCAGGGTGTCATATTATTCAGTGTATACTAAGACTCCAAAGAGTAAGGAGTTGAGCGAGAGTGCTGATCACAACAGAGTAAATAAACAGCAGTCCACTACAACTGAGTAAGACTCTTTCTTGAGTGGCTCACTTTGAGTTAGTTAACTGAGCTATCATCTTGTGCGAACCAACCAGTAATGAAAAATGTAAAATATCCTATCCTGTATTCGCTTCCAAATTAGTAACTATTTCATCAAAAAAACATCGGGAAATCTTTTAAAACGGGGGCTGGGATTTTCCTCCGCCAAATACCCTTTCAGCCAAGGTGGATCCCAAAGGGGATCCTTGGGAGAAGGGTTTACAGTAACCATATGCGATAGCTTTCTCCTCGCAGGAAAAGCTCCGCGCGTCAAAACGCCAAACAGAGCGAGTACCATTCAAATGTGGCTGTCGTCTATTAGATCTTCTTACTTCTGGCTACGTCACAGAATTTGAGTAACACGTAATTTAGAGTTAGAAATAGGTGGTGGAGTGTGGTTCTTACGCAACATAATATAGTCCGAAATATAATTACATTTTTTAAAGAGAATACATAAAAAAGTTTTTTAAGTCTGTTTTGGCTTATTTTGAATGTAACAATTTTCAAAAATATTAAATTTACACGCAAAGGAAAAAAGATAAATTTCTTTTTTTAATTTAAGTATTTTAAAAGTGCCATTTTATCACTGGCGCTATTTCTTTACAACTTTCTATTTTGACGTACGTATAATTGATGCTCGTTTCCACTCCTGCTTTGGCTTTTCCATATTTCTCTTTTTCTGGATTTCTCATGAAGATACTTAAATTCCTTATACAAAATTCTAACCCACATTATCAAGATAAAGATTTGATTGTTGTTTTGATGAAGTAAGAAGGAAACCGATGGGCAGGGAAAGGGCATTTAACACTCTGTTTTTTTTTTCCCAAATTTAAAAAAAAATGCCCCTTGATTTATGGTCACTATCAGCAAACGTTTTACGACCTTTTCTGGAAGTGATTCCTGCATAGGAGGTATTGTCCATCATATTGTTTAAACACTCAAAATTTGGCACTTGTGTTCGTTATAGAATGACCTCTCCCCTTTTTTTATGTTTCAAACTAGCAGATAACAATCTGTTGTAGATCATTACATTTCATGCATTCATTATTTGTGTCGTTTCCTATGTTGCTTTTTTCTATCAGGGTAAATACTTCTGAAACGATGGCAGGGGTCGGTTTCTTTTTTCTTTCCCACCCAAAGCAGGCTCTCCTGATTCAAGATGGCCTTGCCCAAAGGGGTTGTTGAACGATTCACTTTGTGAGTGCAGTGTATTTTTCCTTTCAGATGACTTAGATGAGAAATAAGTTGATCTTATAGCTGGGACTAAATGTGTCTGTGAGAAATTTTACTGTATTTCAATAAATAAACCAATTTCTAAAATTAAAATTAACACATTTCGAATATCGATGTAAAATTTAAAGTAGTCGATTTGCGTATAAAATTAATGTGTTCCTTAATCCACAGTTTTCTAAAAGAAGATAATAAACACTATATACAAATCAGAAACTTGGAACATAATTTAAAAAGTATTTTATTATTGTTAAAGACGATATATTATATCAACAGAAATTTTACAAAGGGAAAATGTTTAAGAAATTACTTTTTTTCTTTCAAACAAAAATAGATGTTTTAGTCACAACGCCGGATTAAGATTTGTTCCTTGGTCATAACCAATAAAAACATGATTAATAGCATTGGGTTAGTTTCAGAACTTAAAATGTGAATAAGTAATAACACAATATCAGTGGATTAGATTTTTATATCTACGATTATATTACAGAAACCTATCATGAAATGCAGCTTTCTAAATATAAAAAAAAGTTGAAAAATGCAAATGACTCATTTTAAGGCATTAGATAATTAAGTATTACAAAAAGGAATAGATTTCGTTTAAATGAATAGCCTGATTTGACAATACCGAATTATTTACCCCCTTTAGTGGGTTTATAAATTAATAAAAAGCTTGCTTGGGAACTTAACTCTGGGGGTTTCGCGTCAGACTAACCACCTGAACGGAACATCTACTCATGCACCTCAGTGCCCAAGGTCAGGAAAACTGAGACGGGCACAGTAGGCCTTGGCCCACATGGGCTGTTGCGCCTTCGATTTGAGTTATCAATACAAACCATTAGTATACAGACTATTGCAAAAAAAATTCAGGTGTTTTATATTATGCAATCAATCATATTGAAAAAATTTTAATGAATAAAATTCCTGATCATAAAGAACATGAATATTTTTAAAAATGCATTTAATGTATCTTGAAAATTATAAATCCACTTTAATTTTTTCTCATTCATTTAATTGATAATCATAACATTCCCAGCGGGTTATTGATGTGAGCTCTAAATTATTTCACACCCTCTTTTGCAATGCAACATGAAATTATAATTCAATAAATAGATTCCATTGATTTAATACCTAAATCCTACAATGAGGTATTTCTTAATTATTTAAATAATTTCAAAGTACCGAAAAATGTTAAGATTACTCTCTCTTATACTCTTCTAGCTTTCTCTATAACCCCATTATCTGTATATTTTCATTCCAGAAGACGAGTTTAAAACAAATTAGGTTTAAAAATTGTGCGGTATTTAAATACATTTCGGCAACAAGTGAAAATAATAACGAGTGGAAAAAAGAACAATTGAGAAAGAGAACGTCTCTACCAGCATCTATATCACATTAATTAATAAATGTTTCTTCCAAACAGGTATTTTGTTGGGGAAAAAAATTCTTATTCTTTTATCATTGCATACTGTCTATTTTTTTTCCTTTACTGATCAAAGAAACATATTTATTTCATTATTCTAGATTTTTGTTTCTCTTCAGTCCTTCAATAGTCATCCGTTTTCAGTGAAACAATATTTTCCCCTTAATAAAAAAGGTGCCTTTTTTATATAAAACATTAAGTATTATAAACATTAAAGAATGGAAATGATAAAATTTTTTTGGGGGAAAAAAATTCTTATTCTTTTATCATTGCATATTGTCTATTTTTTTTTCCTTTACTGATCAAAGAAACATATTTATTTCATTATTCTAGATTTTTGTTTCTCTTCAGTCCTTCAATAGTCATCCGTTTTCAGTGAAACAATATATTCCTTAATATAAAGGTGCCATTTTATATAAAACATTAAGTATTATAACATTAAAGAATGGAAATGACTAAAATTTTGTTGGGGAAAAAAATTCTTATTCTTTTATCATTGCATATTGTCTATTTTTTTTTCCTTTACTGATCAAAGAAACATATTTATTTCATTATTCTAGATTTTTGTTTCTCTTCAGTCCTTCAATAGTCATCCGTTTTCAGGTGAACAATATATTCCTAATATAAGGGTGCCTTTTATATAAAACATTAAGTAATTATAACATTAAGAATGGAAATGATTTAAATTTTGTTTTGGAAAAAAATTCTTATTCTTTTTATCATTGCATATTGTCTATTTTTTTTTTCCTTTACTGATCAAAGAAACATATTTATTTCATTATTCTAGATTTTTGTTTCTCTTCAGTCCTTCAATAGTCATCCCGTTTTCAGTGAAACAATATATTCCTTAATATAAAGGTGCCATTTTTATATAAAACATTAAGAAATTAACATTAAAGAATGGAAATGACTAAAATTTTGTTTTGGAAAAAATTCTTATTCTTTTATCATTGCATATTGTCTTTTTTTTTTCCTTTTTACTGATCAAAGAAACATATTTATTTCATTATTCTAGATTTTGTTTCTCTTCAGTTTTAATAGTCATCCGTTTTCATTTGAAACAATATATTCCTTATATAAAGGTGCCATTTTTATAAAACATTAAATTATAACTTTAAAAGAATGGAAATGACTAAAAATTTTGTTGGGGAAAAAATTCTTATTTTTTTATCATTGCATATTGTCTTTTTTTTTTTCCTTTACTGATCAAAGAAACATATTTATTTATTATTCTAGATTTTTGTTTCTCTTCAGTCCTTCAATAGTCATCCGTTTTCTATTGAAACAATATATTCCTTAATATAAAGGTGCTTTTTATATAAAACATTAAGTAATTATAACATTAAAGAATGGAAATGACTAAAATTTTGTTGGGGAAAAAATTCTTATTTTTTTAATCTTGCATATTGTCATTCCTTTACTGATCAATGAAACATATTTATTTCATTATTCTGATTTTTGTTTCTCTTCAGTCCTTCAATAGTCATCCGTTTTCAGTGAAACATATATTTAATATAAAAGTTGCCATTTTTATATAAAACATTAAGTAATTATAACATTAAAGAATGGAAATGACTAAAATTTTGTTTTGGAAAAAAATTCTTATTCTTTTATCATTGCATATTGTCTATTTTTTTTTCCTTTACTGATCAAAGAACATATTTATTTCAATTATTCTAGATTTTTGTTTCTTTTCATCCTTCAATAGTCATCGTTTCAGTGAAACAAAAATTTTCCTTAATATAAAGACATTTTATATAAAACATTAAGTAATTATAACATTAAGAATGGAAATGACTAAAAATTTTGTTGGGAAAAAATTCTTATTCTTTTATCATTGCATATTGTCTTTTTTTTTTCCTTTACTGATCAAAGAAACATATTTATTTCATTATTCTAGATTTTTGTTTCTCTTCAGTCCTTCAATAGTCATCCCGTTTTCAGTGAAACAATATATTCCTTAATATAAAGGTGCCATTTTTATATAAAACATTAAGTAATTATAACATTAAAGAATGGAAATGACTAAAATTTTGTTGGGGAAAAAAATTCTTATTCTTTTATTATTGCATATTGTCTATTTTTTTTCCTTTACTGATCAAAGAAACATATTTATTTCATTATTCTAGATTTTTGTTTCTCTTCAGTCCTTCAATAGTCATCCCGTTTTCAGTGAAACAATATATTCCTTAATATAAAGGTGCCATTTTTATATAAAACATTAAGTAATTATAACTTTAAAGAATGGAAATGACTAAAATTTTCCTTGTACGAGACTATTTAGTTAAAAGAAATACAAGTTTGCATTATGTATTATTAGTACTTATTTAATACGGAAAGTTACGACATAAGGTCTTTTCTCTCTACATGTATTGTGTATACATCTTGCAGGCAAAATTTGTATTTACATCATTTTCTTATTTAATACTAATAAAAAATTTTCAGGCTTAATTTAAGTATTGGTTTAATTAAATTATAGTTATATACTGAAAAACATTCCATTTATTATTTGGTTTGTAACTGTTATATTTTTTTAAAAAATCCAAATTTCTAACCGTTTGTTTAGTGGAATAATTATATAAAATCAAATTATTGGTAAAGTTTATAAAATTCATAGATTTTAAAAAATTTAATACAATTTGGTATGCTCAAATCAGTTAATTTATTCATGTCAAAGAAAGCTGCCCATTTTATCAAGTTCAGTTTTTTAAAATAATGCTTTAAAATCTATCCTTTTCTCTTCAAATTTTCTTTTAAACGTTAAAAAAAAAATCATAAAAGACAATACAGACCTGTTTGTGGTAATACAAAAACTATGAATACATCTAAATATTGAATGGGATTTTTGGTGGAAAATTCTACATTGTATTTAGTTCTCACGTCAATTTTTACTTCTTATAAGATATTTATACAGATGTAGCTTAATACTCTTTTTTAATGGGCCACAGTCTAGGAATTTAGTCACGGGTTCGAATCTTGATTTTGCTAAGAATCTATTTTTTGAAATTTTGCAAGCACGGCTTATTATACGAAACGGGAACTCAAATTTCTCGAGTGATATTGTGTGAGTAGTTAATATAGTAATATAAATTAGACGTGAGGTGTCTTCGTTTGTCTACATATAAATTACGAAATCTGTTACCAAAAGAACTCATGTTACTAAATTTCAGTATGAAATTAATTTGTAAAATGATTGTAATTTCCATTTTTGTTGTTTTGTTATTGAAGAAAATTGTTTGATTGCTATCAATTAAATTTTCATTATTACTAAGTTAAATGATTAATTGTGTTTTAATCAATTTTTGTAGTTTAGAATAGGTGGACAAAATTTGTCTTTGTATTAATGGGGTAATGCAGGCAAGGAAACTTCCAAAACTCAGCGATGGATATTTTGATAGAAATCAAAGTCATCCATTTGAAAATGCAGGAAAGTTTTCAAAATCAAATGAAAGAACAAGTGGTGCACCCTGGCTGTCGCTAATCGTCAAGGAGGTAGTGTTTAAATGTAGTTGTTACATTCTCCCCCTACACCGCCGAAGACCGTCTCGGCGAGGGGGTGTACTAGCAGACATTACGGCATTCTCTCCGGCAGTTCCTCTAGGAATCAATGGCTGTTTGCGTGGCCTTCCTCTTTTCTTGAGAGGTACTACAGGAGACTGGGTCTCTGTGCCATTCAAAAAGGGTGTTAAAGCTGATGTATGGTAGACACCTAATGGTTCGTCAGGTTTGTCACAACTGGCTACTACAAAGGTAGTGGGTAATCACAATGTATGGCTCGTCTCTCCTAGGCATGAGTTTTGCACTCCTGTTCTGATTCGCTTTACTTAATGGATGAAGTTTTACCCATACCAGATCATTAACTTTATATATAGGTCAAGACCTGATATTGGGGTGTTTCTATACTCCATTAAACCTACTAAATAATCTCGTCTATCTTCCCTTGCCTTTTTCATAATGCTTTTAGAAATTCCTACAGCTTTTTCAACCATTCCATTACTTGGGGAGTAATGAGGACTAATGAATGCATAATTAAAATCCCAAACATTTGCAAACTTTTTATAAATATAATTATTAAATGGTATATTATCTGATATTACAATATTTGGAAAATCAAATCTAGAGAAAATTGTTTTTTTTTTTTAAGTTTAATTATTACCTCATCTGCACTCTTACTTACAAGTTCAGCAATTTCAATCCATTTTGAATAATAGTCTATTACAACTAGATAACTTGTATTACCCAAATCCTTTATATCTACTCCTATCTTTTCAAAGGGTCTATAGGGTACTGTATGAGGTTTTAATGGCTCTTTACCATTAGATTTTTTAAATTTTTCACATATTACACATTGTGATACTAATGTTTCTATGTCAGAGATCATCACTGGCCAATACATTATTTCTCTAGCTCTTTTCTTGCATTTCTCTATCCCAAAGTGAGCCTCATGAATTAGTTGTAGCATATCTTTTCTCAAACTATAAGGTACAATTAGTTTTTCATTGCTAAATAACAACCCTTCTTGAATATAAATGTTATTTTTATAATTTTATAATATGTTTTTACACTATTGTCTACATTTTTGTAAGATTTAGGCCAACCCTCTTTGATATATTTAACAACTATTTGTAATTCTGGATCTAATTCAGTTTCTTTTTAAATTGTACACGTCCTTTTTTACTCATGGGTAAATGTTTTGAAATAGTATGCACAATATTTAGCATTTCAGGATCATCCCTTACAGTTTCACTAACAGGAAATGCTCGTGATAAAGTATCAGCGAGAAACATTTGATTACCTGGTACATAATTTATTTCAAAATCATACTTTAATAATTTTAAAATCATTCTTTGCACTCTAGAAGATATTTATGCATAGGTTTCTTAACAATTGCCATTAAGGGCTTATGGTCACTCTGTACAACAACTTTACGTCCATATACAAAATTATGGTATTTCTCAAATGAGAAACAATTGCCAATAATTCTTTCTCAATCTGTGCATAATTTTTCTCACTGTTTGTTAAACTGCGTGAGACAAATGATACCGGTTGACCTTTTTGGATTAAACAGGATCCTAGCCCATCTTTTGAACTATCACATTGTATTACTATTTCATCATTAACACTAAAAACTTTTAAAATTGGAGCTTTAGCTAACAATTCTTTAATATTTACAAAGGACAATTCTTGTTCTTTTCCCCAATTAAATTCTACATTTTCATGAATGATTTCTCTTAAAAGAGCAGTAACTTTAGATACATTGGGTATAAATTTTGAAAGAAAATTCATCATGCCCAACAATCTCCTAACTTCAGTTTTTGATTTTGGTGTTGGCATTTCAACAATTGCTTTTATGTGATCTGGAGCCAAAACATGGACATTGCCCTGTCGGAGCTGAAAGTTGGTGTAAATTTCAACGGGCTAAAGCTTCTAATATTGTGTATCAGGATAAATCCTTGGGACTGCCACAAAATATTATTAACATGATAAAGCCAGTTTATATGGATTTGTGTGACAGAAATCTTTTAAAGAAATGTTTACACGGCAAAACTCAAAATCCAAACGAAAGTTTTAATGCAATTTTGTGGCAGATATTACCAAAAGAAGTTTTCGTTGAGCATCAAACATTGCGTTTAGGTTCTTATATTGCTGTTGTGCAGTTTAATAATGGCTTTCAGGGATTAATTTCCATATTAAATGAAATGGGTATTGTTTCGGGTTATTATACTGTACGGGGACAAAAACCTTCGATAATGAGCGCATTGCAGATTCGAAACGTCACTCACTGCCAACAGCAAAAACCTGCAGAAGAAAACTTAGGGCCATTCGAAAAAAAGAAATATAAAAATTGAGGAAGAAGGAATTACATACAAAACTGGAGAATTTTAAGTTGTTTTTTAATATTTACTTTATGTAACTTATAAGTATATTTTTTAAATGTGTTTTTTGAAGAATGAAATTTTCACGATAATTTTTGCACGAAAACTGTGATATCTCCAAAACAATTATATAAAATTCAATGAAATTTGCAACACTTATGTTATAAGCCCTTGAGAGTGTAGCAAACCGCAGGTTTTAAGATACTTACATTTAATCACATTTTATAGTACTTTTTAGCTTAGAATATAGAGTAATTTTGACTAAAAATCATTAACGTGAAGTTCGAATGCTTATTAAATATTTATTTTTGAAAATATTTTTAACCTGCGGTTTGTGACACTTCAGGTGGATCAATAAATATATCAATGCAATTAAAATTACATTATGTCCAATATATTTTTTTATGCTGTTTTTCCTAAAATTTAAAATTTTTTTTAAAATTTTATAAAATAATTTTTAAAAAACAGAGGTGATGCATGGTATTTATTTGATAATTATAACTCTTTAAGCCTATTTATGTTCTTTAAAACAATAAAATTCTTCTGAAAATCAATTTTGAAAAAATTGGTCTTCGAACCTAGTCGGGTGCCTTAATCCAAATTAAGATTCGATCACTGTACTAAGACGTCTGGGTGCGTGTGCAATGGTATGCATCTTGTAGTAATGGCTAAATATCCCGGTAACTTTATGATAGGCTGTCAATTCACGTTCGTATCTCTTCCAAACTTAACTGTCCCTAAATTGCCATACTGCTTACTGAAACTTCTGTTCTTTTAAAAGCTATCTTATTTGTATTTCATATTTGCATTTCGCTTCTTGGATTTTGGTTGGAAAAGAGTTGCCATTAATCTTGGCCGTCAAAGAACCCAGAGGTTATGTTACAGAAAAGACGCGTGAGCCCGTCACAGTGTAACGGACTTAAAAATATTATTCTCTTAATCCTTGTTATTAAAGAAATATATCCCCTTTCTCCTCGTTCCGTCGAGATGCGGCAGACGGTTGAAAGACGGGCTTTGCTGTCATAGAGATGTGACGTCATTTTCTCTTCGTTTTCCTATGAAAGCGAATCAGAAACTAAATCAACTGGGAAAGTGGTTTCCCACCCACCCCTCCACCAGCGCTGTTGCGCTGCACTTAATGTGGACTGCTTTCTATTTTTATATGTAACTTCAACAAATTCTTCTCTGTTCAATTTATTATGATGAGTGGATAATAGAGCTTTCTCTAAGGTTCCACGTAAATGTATAACCGTTACCGTTATTCATTCCAAATCCAGATAACACCAGTATGAGAGATCACAGGACTCAGAAAGGGGAAACCGTAATCTCACAGTATGATACCGTGTTCCCTGAAGTGACCACATATATGTAATCACGGATAAAAAAAGTAAAAGCATAAAATATACTTAAGCAGGTTAAATATCAAAAATCTGATATATATCTGATTTATTTTCATCCAAATAAACAAAACACAATGGTTACATTAAAGGTGTGTAAAAAACCAGAAGATCAACATCATGTTGTGAATTAAAACTTACTTTGACTGAGCTTGCAAGTTTATTATAAAAAATACCAGATTAATAAGATTTTTTAGAAGTATCACAATATTTTTCAATCAAAGCAAAGTCTTATGGTCATGAAAGTATAGCCTTTCAGCAGTGGTATATCATACACCCCCATATTGCGGGGTGCCCTGGGTCCTAGGGACCCAAAGCCTGACAGTCGCCAACTTGGGGGCCCAAAACCTGACTTTGCAGGGGGCAAATGTTCTCTGTTATGCCACTGCCTTTCTACACTATGTTATAAGATAAATCGGTACTTACATATTATGGTAACAACTGCCAACGTTCAAGATAACTCGCCAAGTTGGCAATACCAATTTTGTATGTGTTGTGTGCGCTGAATTGGCAATTTCATGTGTTTCGTTTCATATAATGTTACCAAAGGGTGTGATAATGTGTAAGTACTGTGATAAATCTAATTTAAACAATGCAGATCAATTATTAATAAGACAAAATATCCATTAAATATTAGTAGTTAAGTAGATTTAATTTTTATACTTAATGTCTAATACCGAAAAGTAAAAATCATTCTTGAAATATATTATGTTCAATTTTACTCATTCTGTAATTTCTGTTCCATTAATTTTGATTCTTTCAATATTGGAAATTGAAAGGAATCATAAAATAAGTGTATTGAAATTGTTGAAACTCTTAAATACTTTCTGTATGGGAATTTTTAAGACATTTTCCATAACTTAATTAATAAGCTAAAAAAGTACTTTAAAAGTTTCAAGAAATTAGTCTCCTCAAAAGATTAATAATTGTCAACAAAAACTTATTTTGTAAACTTGCCTTTTTCAAGACAGTTGCTCACAACATGCAAGCCATTTTAGAGTTCAGTATGAAAATAAAACTAAAATTATTCCAGACTAGAAAAGGAATACTTCAATTATTTGTCTATAAATAAATGCACGAGAAATAAAAGTAATTTTTATGGGATTTGAAAAAAAATGTAGTAAAATTTAAATAAATCCTGAATCTTTTTAGTATTGATTTGGATTCAATGTGGGTTGTCTAAAATTGTATTTATTCCCACATTCAAGGCACCTTCTACTAACAGTGTTAATTGATTAAAAACTTAATACTATGTTCAGTCCATAAAACCATATTGCATATTCAAACATGTTAATGCTACAATTCTCACAAGCATATTTTACTGCAAAACAATAGTACTATTACTGCAAACTTCATGCAACATAATGATCATTGGATGACACCTTTCAAAGCAGAATCAAAAATGGGGTTTTAGTAGTTGGCTATGTGTAATGACATAGATAAAAGTTTTTCCAATTTTGGGTTAAAGTGTAAAATTGCGGCCCTTGGATTTGACGACCGGAATTGATCGCCAAACAACTAAATTCAAATGTATTACTGGTAACTTATATATATTTTTTTTTATTTCTCATTAACATTTATTTATTTTCATTGGAAAAATTCGCTTCGTAATTTTTCGTAACACCTATCGCTAAATTAAGCCAATTTTGGTTGCTACAAAATTAACTTTGCCAAGCCCCCCTCTCTCTATTCTACACTTGAACCCGGGATGGGTTTCATAAGAATGTTGCTTACAGTTGTTTAGTTTTGATCTGAATAAATCAAACAATTGACTAATAAATCAAGTAAATAGCATTAAATTAATAACACTAGTCTTTTTTAAATAATCTGCCAATATAAAGTAAACATTTATCACATAGCTAAATTGGCTGTCAATCATATAGAGAGTGTAATTAATAATTTTACCAGTATATTAAACTTACATTAAAAACAAGCCACGTACTTTTCGATTTACAAACAAGAGAAAATCAGAAATGACAACAAAGAATCTATACTCATTTTAATACTCATGTGTTCCTCCGCGTGTAGCGTGGTGGATACGAAATATAGTTCGGTAGATTTAGGAGAATTAAGTTTGTTGTTGAACCCCAATTTTTAAAATATCTAGCCAGAATATTAAAAGAGCTTCTGTAATCCTGAATATCTTTTTAATTTGTCTGAGAGTGTTTTTAGGAGGTTTTGAGTACATGTACTGTATCAAATTTGAGAAAGGCCTGCGTGTTCAAATCTGATACAAACACACTTAGTTCAAAATGAGTATGTCTCCGTGATCATTTTTGTGAGTATGTCTTTTTTCTCCGTGTATTTGAACAATTAATCCGAAAATATTTTTTGACTAATACGAAACCTACAGAAAATCAAATTCCATGTCTTTTTTCACTTCCATTTAAAGACATGAAATGTTTAATAACTTAACTTCATTGCTTACAAATATCTCTACACATTGTCCTTTTGAATTATTCCGAATTGTGTAAAAAACACACAAAAGTTGATTTGCTGTCCTGATAATTTGATTTTAATCTTTACTTTTTACATTTCTCTAACATTATTTCTCTTATAAATAAAAAAAAAAATAGTATTTGAAAATGTAGAAAAATTAAAATTTCAGTTTAAAGGAATAATAAATCTGCTGTGTGTGAAGATTATATACATCGTAGGCCTAGTTATCAGAATGCGTAACACCTTCTGGGGTGCTAATTTGATATAGGAGTGCTACGCGCTAAGTTGTTGTTAATGTTTGTGGCGGTGTTTTTATCAATATAAAACTAGTACCAAACATCACGCGAAGACGATCGTTTTGACGTGGTCGATAAAGTACTTGCGTACGGAACGGAAGGTACTCGGATCGAACCCTTCCCTTCATGTTCGTCAAGATGTGCGATAGCATTACAGTATGGTTACCTAGATATTTGCATCGTGTGGTAATGTGGTCACTATAGGGATAACGTATATAAGAGTTAATTTTTATTTGGTTTTTTTTTTTTTTTTTTTTCATTAACCCTATTAACTTGATTTCTTTAAAAATTTAACCATTTCCATTGCATTTGTGCTTCACACAAGCTACTATTCCAGTCTTCTGATGTATTTTATGCTATTTTCGAATACGGATATTTCTAATATCATTGGTGAGTACCAAGACATATTTTAAAGGAATGAGTGCTGTGCTTTTAATTATTGCTATAAATCGCACATTTCCACTTTATTTTACTTTTTAATAACGCTATTTAAATGTTCCTTGTTCGATGAAATTCGTTGAATGAACTCGCAGTTTTTGGAATATTGCGTTATCAGCACTTATTACTTTATATTCTTATTAATTTTAATACATATTATCTAATTGTTTTACTTTTAAAATAATATAATATAATAATTATTATATATACCGTAAAATCCAGCGTATAACGCGCACTTTGAACACAAAAAATAAGATCGAAACTTAAGGGTGTGCGTTATACGCCGGGTATAAAAACGACAGCTTTAAAGATAACAAAACAGATGAGCATTAAAAAATTTACTTTTATATGTATCGAAATACCGTTTGTTTTAAAGAAACGAGAGACTTACATTATGAGTTGTAGTTCTAGAAGTATACTATTTTTTCAAAAGTCTGGAATAATACCTCGAATGAATTATTTCAAAACATAAGAGCAATGTATACTAATATTTCAGATTTCTTCGTTAAAAAGGGGGTGCGGTGCGCGTTATACGGCGAATATACCTAAACATTAAAAAATTCAGCTTGAAAGAATAGGTGCGCGTTATACTCCGGATTTTACGGTAATAGTTTTTTACATTATTCGTTTGTAATTTAATTTATTTTACTTTACATATATTACAAATGTTATTTATTTATAATTATTATTATGTTATTTATAATTATTATTATTATGTTATATGAGCAATTTTAAATATAATAATTATATTATATGATTATTATACAATTATTATTATATAAAAACTATATGAATATTATTATATTTCATAAACAGTATTAAATTATATTATACTCATGGACAAAAAAATAAACGCACCAAGAAATAATTGTGGGATCGTAACGAAACTTATTCATCCAAATGTAACCCGAATTCCTACTCGCCGATTTCGGAGTGTAACTCGCGAAACTGTTTGTAAACAAAGATGGACAACCTCTTCAATTTTTTTTCTGCTTGAGGATTTAGAAGCATTGGAAAGTGTAAAAAGAAGGCCAGTTTTCATTCCTGAACACAGGAACAACGTTAGCAATTCAATACACTGTTTTTTTCTTGATTCAGTTAGCTAAAAATTACACTCATGGACAAAAAAATTAGCGCACCAAGAAATAATTGCGGGATCGTAACGAAACTTGGCATGAAGGTACATATCGGGGAGATATGCAAAGGATTAGAAATGCAGCGTGATTGCGCATTACGTATAGCCGGTAGAGGGCATTTAACGTCGTTCTCCATGGAGTATAAAACAGGTAACCAAAGCTTGTTTGAGTGTGCTGAATCGTTTACAAAGAAAGAGCTGAGGTAGACATGCCATTACACCATTTTCGAAGACAATATGAACAGCTGTCGCAGTTTGAAAGGGGGAGAATCATCGGCATGATGGAAGCTGGCTGGTCAGCTATGCAAGTAGCTCGTCAATTAGGCCGCTCTGATTGTGTTGTAAGGAGGTGTTGGGACCAGAGGATCCGAGAGATGTCATTTACACGAAGACCAGGCTCAGGACGCCCTCGACAGACCAGTCATCAAGAAGACCGTCAGATCGTAAGAAATGCACGCGTACAGCCAACTACTTCATCGGCCGCCATCCACGTACAGGTAGCACCTTCACTAGGAACCCCTGTGTCTTCTCGAATCATACGAAGGCGCCTGGCTGAAGAACATTTGGGATCGCGGCGCCCATTACGTGGGCTGCCCTTGACACTCACCCATCGATGCCTCCGTTTGGAGTGGTGCCGCGCATGAGGAAACTGGACTGCAGCGGAATAGAACCAGGTCGTCTTTAGAGACGAATCCAGATTCAATCTCAGCAGTGATGACAATCGTGTTCGTGTGCGGAGACCCCGTGGTGAACGCCTCAATCCTGCCTTTGCTTTACAGCGACACACCGCTCCCACAGCTGGTGTGATGATATGGGGTGCCATTGCCTACAATACACGGTCACCCCTAGTATTGATCCGCGGCACCATGACAACCCAGCGGTATGTCTATGACATCCTGCAACCACATGTATTGCCACTCATGCAACGGCTTCCAGGAGCCATTTTTGAACAAGACAATGCTCGGCCTCACACGGCAAAAGTGTCACAAGACTGTCTCCGCACTGTTACTACCCTTCCTTGGCCTGCCCGATCCCCAGATTTGTCTTCAATCGAGCCTATCTGGGATCATTTGGGACGGTGAGTTTGGCATCTCACGAGTTTAAACGAGGTAACGTTACAGCAACTATTGAACGAAATGTCTCAAGACATCCTACAGAACTTGTATGCCTCAATGCCCGATCGTGCATTCGTGCTAGAGGGGGTTCAACAGGGTCCTCCGTTGTTTTGCCTTTTTCTCTCAAATAAATTATCCTTTTTCTTTGATTTTCTAATCATTTCAAAGTAGTATGTAAAATTTCGTTCATTTTGTCAACTTCATGGTGGGCTAATTTTTTTTGTCCATGAGTGTCATTATTTATTGTTATTTTTAATCTATTCCTATATTTTTCATTTGAAATATATTTCAAAACAGTTATTTACAATTATATTCCTGACGATTTGTTACCGTTAGGCCGCCATCTTGGATTCCGTGTAACTCCACAACAGCTGTGCTTGGCGCGTAGCACTCCTATATCAAATTAGTTCCTTTGTGGAGTTACGCATTCTGATAACTAAGCCGACGATAAATATAATGATAAAACAAATTAAAGGCTGATTAAAAACGTTTTCCATATTTTTTTTGCAAAATTGTCTTTACATTAGAATCAAAATGAATGGAAAAGTTTAATTAAAAATGACATAATTTGTTCCCCTAAATTTGATTAAAATAAAAACTCAATGAAAACAAAAATGAATAAATTTAGAACAAATAAAACAGAAAATGAAAAATGAAATGGAAAATCAGATATTAATATAATTTAAAACAATAATTACTTGTAAAATTCTGTCAAGTGGTTTTATAAGACCACTTAAATCAGCTGGCCCACCAGGTCGAATACTATATATTGATGTAATCTCCACTCTCATATTTTCCATCAGATAAACTGAAACCGAAGTCTTCATAAACCTGGTCCTTAAACAGAATTACTTTTTGTATTTCAACAGGTAGCGGAGCTGAAAACGATGAAGAAGGTTGACAATAGAAATGAGAAAATTCATTACAAATGCTATGCCTGAAATTATAAGCTTTCTGTTTAAACTGGTTTATAACATCAGGAAAACATTCATTATTTTTTAAATTAATATCTAGTTGCTCAATCTGAGAGTTTAATTTTTGTAAATTATTTACAGATAAAGTATAAAAAGAGCACTTTATCAGTCACAGATTTTTCTTCATTACATCGAAACCCAAAATACTTTCTTCAAGTTGACGTAAAAGTCGGGATTGACCACAAGTCTACAAAACTTTTTCTCTTTTTCTTCCACTGATGGTAAATAGAAATTTCCTGAATAACTCTTTGGTCTTGGAATTTTTTGCTCCTAAAATATCTGTTTGTTATCCCTTTCACTTGCTCTTTTACATTTTGACTGTTCAAGTGTATTAGGATATGAAAGAGAAATATTGTGGATACTTGAGGAGCCTAAAACAAAACAAAATTTTGCAAAACCACACATACTATAGAAAAACCTTAAATTATAAATAATTTCGTACATATACATTAAAACACAAAATGAAAAAAAATATTTTTATACTAACGAAAATTGCATAAAAATACGTCTCCATGGAATCACATGCACAAAAATAATCTTAAATAAACTCAAATTACGTTAGTTTTAGATATTTCCGAAATTTTAAATTTTAGTAATATGATTACAAAAATATGAATTTATATAAATATACCAATATTAACCAAGTAATATCCAAGTTCATAACAATAAAAAATAAAGTATGTAAGCATACACAAAGAGACAGACATCTAAAAATTAAAAAATATCATAAATTTCTTACTGTATGCATCCCTATGTGTATGAGTTACATCAGGAGCTAGCCTAGGATTACAACTATCCCAAGAATCAACACTTGATAATGGAGTTGAAAATGTTTTCATATGGTTATCAGGTACAAAAAATGAATGCCCTATAAAAATAAATCCTAAAATGCTGTTTTAAAACAAATATAAATGAGCAAATTATAATAGTGAGAATAAAAGCACAATCAAATACCTTTAGTTTGGCATTTTCATCTTCAAATTCTGTAAAGAGAAAGTAAAACAATAAAGAAATAAAGATATCAAAAATGTTAACTATATATTACTCAGGCATGTGTATATTCACTGATATTTTATAATAAAATATAATACATTAGTATTAAAAGCCAAATACGCATATTTTTACTATTCCTATCGCTTCGTATAGGTTCTAGGTTCTTAAGCATTAAATTACTTCAAAACAGATAATTATAAAAAAATCTACATCCCCGCAGTACATATTGATAGTACAAACTGATAATGACGCTTTAACTAAAACTTCAGAATCTTCTTGATTTGTCAAGATAATTCTAGCTAAATTATAGGAACTGATTTCAGGAATAACTGATTTTTATACATTTTACAATATAATGTATTGATCATTAATTTATATTCACACATTTTTTTTTAAAATAGTTTCTCATATGCTTCATATTTTACATTTAACTCGCATGTTTTGAATGAAAAACATTTTCTTAAGAAATGTTCAAATGTTTCAAACTAAAGTAAAATAGAATATCTCAACTAAAAATTCCAATTGATTTTCTGAATTGAAATACAGGTGTCCCTCGTATAACTCAGTTAATTCGTTCGTACCGTGCTATATCGAAATCGTGTTATACAAGACTATTTTATTAACCTATTTTACTTACTTATTATATCAATTGTGTATATGATATAAATTAGGGCAATATGTGCAATGCTGGATAAAAACCGTAGTTCGTGTTATATCGAAACCATATTATATTGAAATCAAGTCTTAAGGTGTAAACTTTTATGATAGTTGAAATTTCTTTCCAATTAAACATACAAATGAAAAGTAAGATAAATATGAAATACAAAAATTAAAAATACAATATAAAAGATATATTCAAAAAATAACAATTATTATAAACTACATACACTGCTGGCCACCGTAATGCAACACCAAGGAAGACAAGAGATAGCACAACAAAATATATTTTGTAAATAACATGTTTTTTTTTTTGACCAAGTATTAAATGATTAAATTTATAGACTTCTGTGAAGCGTGGTTCCTGCCAGAACCAGTAGCCAGAGAAGCCGCCATTGTTGCAGATCAACGCTGTCACACGCCTCGGCATTGATTCAAAGAGACTTTGGATGTGTTCTTGGGGTACAGCAGACCAAGCAGCTTCCACACGTTGCCAAAGTTGATCTGGTGTGGCAGCTGGGGGTGTAATCTGGGTCAATCGTTCAGCAACCATGGACCACATGTTTTCTATGGGCGAAAGATCCGGAGAGCGAGCCGGCCAGGGAAGCAATTTAATCTGGTGATTGACGAAGAACCTTTGGACAATGCGTGACACGTGTGGTCGGGCATTATCCTGTTGAAATATGGCTGTGGCCAAGCCCTGAAGGTAAGGAAGGACAACTGGCTCCAACACCTCGGAGACGTAGCGCTGGCTGTTTAAAGTACCGGCAATGCGTACTAGAGGAGTGTGCGAGAGTGATATCCAATACCACCCCATACCATAATACCCGGTGCAGGACCAGTGTGGCGGTGCATAACGCAGCTGTTTAGCATCCTCTCCACGGTGTCTCCAGACTCGAATCCGACCATCGTGGTGTTGCAGACAGATGCGTGACTTGTCAGTAAAGACAACTTCATTCCATTCTGCCACCCACATCCTTCTTTCCTCGCACCATTAGCGGTGGAGATGTCTGTGGTTCTGCGTCAAGGGTAGACCAAGCAATGGACGTCTTGCGGACTGACCACTCTGCTGTAAACGGCGTTGAATGGTACACGCAGACACTGAATGATGCGTTACAGACTCAATGTGCTGTGCTATGATTCATGATGTGACTGAGCGATCCGTCACTGCCATGCGCACCATTTGCCTGTCTTCACGTGAAGTAGTTCACTGAGGTGGATGCGATCGACCACGTCGGTCCGTCGTACCCTCCTGCATCCAACGGTCACATATCCGCATTACAGTTGTTTGGTTTCGTCCAACACGACTACCGATTCCCCTGAAAGATAATCCACATTCACGGTAGGCCACTATCCTTATTCTGTCGAACTCGGATACTTGATCTAAAGCTGATCGCTGTTTTTTACGAGACATAACTGATCGTTTTTTAAAAAAAAACCACAATAAAAACAATTGCCGAACTTGAAATCGTCGAAATCTCCAAGCCTTAAATAGCACTTTGAGGTGGCGCCACAGGCGCACGTGATGTGTGCCTGAGCTGAAATTCTAATCATTTGCATATCTCACCTCCGCAAATGCATGTTGTAAATTTCACGTTATTTGCATGCTTCCTTCAGGGTGTTGCATTTACGGTGGCCAGCAGTGTAGAAACGACTTATTAGAATCACAAAATTAATTTTCATCATCACTCTCATCAGAAATAACAGGTAATCTACTCTTTTTTCTCAAAGGTGGTTGAAACTCCTCTTCACTAGCTATTTTTCTATCATTACAAAAGTTATTTGACGTAGTTGCAATTATAACTGTCTGTTTTCAGAATATCTCTATAAAGAACTAAAGAAATTTACAATTGTCTTTTAGATTTTCCGCTACATTCTACCAAAGGATCTTTTTCAACAACAACAAATTTTTTTAAAAATTTTTTAGCTAAAGCAGTGTAATAAAGAATTCGTGTTATAATAATCCTAAATTTTGTACCGTGTTATACGAGGGACAATTTTGTATCAGTTAACTTACTTTCAAGGCAAGGACATTCAGAAATTTTCAAAGTTACTATATCGCCGCAAGTTTCTAAAATACTTCATTTAAAGTCAAATGATTGATTGAATATTAACGTTGCTCTATTCAGCTACACGAGAGCTTTCGGCGACGGAACACGTAATTTTGAACCATGGTCAAGTGACGTGGACGACACCTGAGCTGGCACCCCCTCTCCTAACTACCACACCACACCAACGGGAGGATGTTTCAGCTCTCGACAGATTTAACGTGCATCGCTGCCCTACACGGCGAGTCTTTAGTGGTACTGGGATCGAACTTGTGACAAGGCAAGCCACGATCCGATACCTATACCACTCGGCTACCGCGCGCGGTCACTTCATTTAAAGTCAAACTATTTCCATTGATAGCCAAATCGCGTCAGAGACTTTAATCGTCTTTTTCTATTATCCGATAACTCAGGATGAACCACGGATATCTACTCTTGTCATCTCTTCTTAAGGCTGTCTTCGGTAAAAGTACGAGAGCTTGAACTAAACGCGAAGCACATTTTCAGACAGAAAAATGCCTCAATTTCCATGGAAATTAGTAATACTATAACTCATACCTCTATTAACAATATAGTGTTTTTAAAAATTCAAAATATTCCATGAATACCTTCTTTTTCGTTATAATACGTGAAGGCATAGCCCATTTAACATTACAATTTAGGAGAAAAAACGTGAAACACATTTTACACCAGAAAAAATGAATCAATTCGGTTAAAAATGGGAAGTATGATAAAAAATTCTACTCTCTAAAGGATAGTGAAGCCAGAATATCATATTAATTTTTCGTTTCTTTTATATCTGAAAATTTTTTCCAAATTCGGGTCCTATTCTTTAACATTAATCGAAGACAGCCTTAACGAACGTACAAAATGATCCTTCACCGCTTCCTCAATTTCCGATTTCGACTGAGTCCGATTCGACTCGGTTCCTTAATTCCAAGTGAATCAAATTTTCAAATCAATAACATGAAGCTATAAAAGAACTTCATTAGCGCTGCAACCTTCTCCCGTACTCTCCATCCGAAATACTAAGTAGTCATCGCAACGAGTCCACACTCGGCAGATTCCTAATTTCCCCTGTAAATAGTTTCCCTGCATAGTCAATCCGTGGATTTCATTAACGTTGCTTTCATATAAACAGAAGTTTTCATTTACTGTCAAATCACTAGAGGCGATTCCACAATTTTTAATTTCTTTTCTATAAGTTTCATATTTTCCAGTTTAGGAATCGGTGCTCAAATAGTTTTTTGTTCCGTTACATTAAGCGCGCAATCGAAACTAAGTAACGGTAACGGTCAGTAGCGCACACAGGAATTTTTCAAGGGGGGTCCGGTGTCGAAAGTTCACCATTCTTGTATCATGCTCCTTTTGATTTTGTCGATTTTCGGGAACAAAACACAGTAAAAAACTAATTATTGAATAAATAATTAGCATTAATTAATAAAATTAATCATTAATAACAAATACTTAACTAAATTTTACGTACTATATACTTAGAATTATAGTCATTCGGAAAAAATCAGGAGTTTGGGGGCGGACCCTACCCCCTTGTGTGCGCCAATGGTAACGGTTATACATTTGCGTGGAACCTTAGAAAAAGCTCTATTATCCACTCATCATAATAAATTGAACAGAGAAGAATTTGTTGAAGTTACATAGAAAAATAGAAAGCAGTCCATATTAAATGCAGCGCAACAGCGCTGGTGGAGGGATGGGTGGGAAACCACTCTCCTAATTGATTTAGTTTCTGTTTCGCTTTCATAGGAAAACGAAGAGAAAATGACGTCACATCTCCATGACAGCAAAGCCCGTCTTTCAACCGTCTGCCGCATCTCGACGGAACGAGGGGATATATTTCTTTAATAACAAGGATTAAGAGAACAATATTTTTAAGTCCATTACACGATACCTCTAAGATAACTGCGTGCGGTTATTGAAAGGAAGTTTTAAATAACCACTTGGAAGAGAGAAAGTAAGAAAAGGTAGAGGAGTTTGAAATAAGACAATGAGGGTGAAGTTGCCACACTAAACGCGATCAAAAACTTGCATGGCGCGGGGGATAATTAGAGTGAGTGAAGTCTTGCAAAAGAAAACAACTAGTGTAACAATAAAGCTCATAATTTTTTAATTCGTATCAAGACATTCTCAACTTTTACAGAGCTGGGAAGTGTTGATACGAGTGATTAAGAACTGCTCTAGGTCTCTTAGAATAGCTAGGAATAGAATTGTCTTAAGCCGGGATTTCCCTGATAGATTCATTTGAAATCTGTGGTAACCGGTTGAAGAAATTTTCTGATTGTTTTTTGATGAAATCAAGAAGCGGCGGAACATTAAGATCTTTATGCAAGACTTCGTTCCTGACAAACCAAGGTGCGTTTGCTGCTCTACGCAGTTGAATGTTTTGAAAAGTGTGCAATCTTTTCAGGTGAGTAACTGCCGTCCCTGCCCAGATGGGAGAAGCGTACAGCATGATGGGGCGAAGAATGGCTTTATATAATAGAATGGTGCGCGGAACGGATGTGTTTAGCAAAGTTTAATTTAGTGTCAAGTATTAAACTTAGGTACTTATATTCAGTAACCCAGGGGACAGGCTGATTAAAAATGTTGACATGCGGGAGGTTTCCGATGCACCACTGTCTCGTAAAGAGGAGGCATGCGCTTTTAGATGCATTAACCTTTATTTTCCAGTCGTTAAGCCAGGTTTCTAGTCGAATGACATAATTTTGTAGCCGCTCAATGATATTGTGGTTATAAATGTTTTGGGTAAAAATGGCAGTGTCGTCCGCGTACATCGCTTAGTGGACTTCGGCAGCCTTGGGAATGTCGTTGATGTATAGATTAAAGAGCTTGAGCCCTAATAAAGATCCTTGTGGTACCCCACTGAGAATTGGACGCGGGGGGGAGAGACTGTTTTCAACTCTTACCCTAAATTCACGGGAGTTTAGGTAGGAGTGTATAATTTTGATGAGTTGGTCCGAAAACCCAAGTCGCATCATCTTGGATAGCAAGCCATCATGCCAAATTTTGTCAAAGGTTTTGGCTATGTCCACAAAAAGCATACCCGTGGCCTGTTTATTTTGAAAACCGTGATGAATCAGCTCAGTAACTCTTAGTAACGCAATCGAAACTATTTTATCTACATAACTCAGACTCCAGAAATCTTAATAATCAACTTTTCCTAGTCGAAGTATTATTTAATGCGATGTCATTATTTTCGTCCCCTCCCACGCTTTCCCCATACACATTACAGTCACGTGTCTCCCAGAACCTACATTTGCCTCCGAAAGTCTGCGTATAGGCAATCATTTGACGTGTTGATTCTATTGCTGCGGCGGTATAGCCGGGACGATAATGTTCTATTACAGGCAGTGCTGTTGAGACAATAATATTTGCTCCAGATGAAGGCGGCGTTAAAACGAGCTGGAAAAGTTCTGGGGTGCAGATGCTGGTAAGGCTGTTGGAATTTGGAGAGACTGTTGAAGTCAGATCATGTCTCTGCGTTGGTGTCGCTCCCTGTCTCTTCCCGCGATTCCAGAGTCTCTTTTTAGGTGAAATACGTCCCGCCCACGGAAGTGACATGTGATTTATAGTCACTTCTGATTGGACGTATTCGGTGAAACCATTCTTCTATTGGTCCAAATCCCCTTCACGCGGTGTACTTTGAAACCGGCGGCTGGCACCTTATTCTCGGCTAGATCAAGGGAGGTCAGAGGTCGACTTCCCTTAGAACATCAGCACAGAGGTGTCCACCCTGGGATACTTTCCCACGAGAAACTACTATTCGTTCGTTCCCGACGGGAAATGGATTTTTGGTGAATACCGCCACATACTCCCCCTCCAGTATCATCGTGATGATACGAAATAATCAGGGAAGTGAACACGACGACCAGAACGAGATTTCCGAAGGTTTGGCTTGGTCTCTGTATCACTCTTTTCTATGTGAAGAGTATCGTCCACATTATGCGTAAATGCAGGTTTCAGCCTATCAATTGAGATCGATGTAGGCTTTCCGTGAATGTTCACCTTGTAAAACTTGTCACTGCGTTTGATAACAGGGTACGGGCCGTCATAAGGTGCTTGAAGTGGTCGACGAACTGAATCTCGTCTCATAAACACGTGTGCACACTTGTGTAGTTCGCTGTGCACAAAAATAGCTTGTTTACCCAGCGAACGTGTGGGTTCGGGTTGTAGATGCTGCATGTGAGTTCGCAGTCGTTCAACGAATTGAATTGGATCGCTTGCCGCTTTAGTAGCAATGAAAAATTCACCTGGTAATCGGAGAGTTTCGCCATACACTAATTCCGTTGATGTGCAGCCCAAGTTTTCTTTAAGTGCTGCTCGAAAACCGAGAAGAATAGTTGGAAGAATTCCTGTCCATTTTTCAGTTGCACGGCACATAATTGCTGTCTTTAGTAGGCGGTGAAATTCTTCGATTAGCCCGTTGCTTTGAGGGTGGTACGAAATGGTGCGTATTCGCTGTACCCCCAGTAGTCTAGCAAGAGCTAGAAATAGGGAGGATTCAAATTGGCGTCCCTGATCGGTAGTGATTGGAAAATTATGCCCTTCTAGCATAAACCTGAAGTGTTTGATAGCTTCATAGACTGTCAATAGCTCCTTGCCGAAAGCACTATATTTAGTTTCGGCAGCATGAAGATTCCTAGAATAGAAGGCTAAGGGTTCGAGTCCTGCTGCTGTGCTTTGATTAAGTGCCCCACCTATTGCGTAATCCGATGCATCTACTTGCAGTATAAGGGATGCTGTGACGGGACTTTCATCGTGTTTTCCTTTAACAGTCCTCTTGGGGTTCTTTGGGGGCCAGAATGGCAATTCTTTCCAACCAACTCGAGAAGAAGGACGTGATTATGCAAATTAGGAATCATATATATAATAGAAGTTTAGCGTGCATGGGTGGCTATGTGAGGTCTATGTCTAAGTGTGGAAGTGATTAAGATAGCGTTTAGAAGAATACCAATTCCGAGAATTAACCTACCCGTACCTGTATATCCAAGCTAAAGGTGGATACGAAACCACAAGGATTAGAGCCAGATAAAAACCAAGTCAGTTAGGACAAAGAAAGTAGCTGTTTTCCTAGGATATAGCGGTAAGCGACTTTGATTAAGCTATAAGGAAAGTGTGAGTATTAGTGAGATTAGAATTAATCTGTAAAGTTAGATATAGTGGTCAATTACGTGATTATTTGGTAATACGAGTTATGTCTTCTCATTCCAGATGTGCTTACTTTGATTATTATTATTGTTGTGTATTATGATTAAGTTAAGATCTTAATAAACAGATATTAAGATGAACGATTTGAGTGATTCTTCGTCCTTCCTTACAGAAACAGGTCGCGTAGATAATGGAGAACAGGGGCACCCACGGGCCGGTGCCTCACAATGGCACCCAACTCGGTTTAATAATGGCCAGTTTAATTTCCCTAACCCCGAGGTAAGAGGTGCAGCAGGGTTAAGAGTTTTGCCTGAAGTGTATTTTTCTGGGTCCGAAAATGTAGAAGACTTTCTAGAGGGGGTGGACAATAATATCAAGTTTTTGGAGATACCCAGTGGTTTGGCATGTGCGTATTCCAAAGGTCCTGGGTAGAACGAGAGATTGGTTTGAAATATTCGGGTCCACGTTAGTGCAGAATACGGCCACGGACTTTGCGCAATTGAAAGAGGCGTTAACCTAAAACTTTCCGGTGGTGCGTAACAGAAAGGATTTGGAAGTTAAATTTTACTCGTCGCAGCTGAACAGGGGACAAGAACCGACCGATTTTATTTATGATCTTTTAAAAGTACATAAAAAGTTGGGACTTAAAATGTCCGATGAAAGTTTAGTGGACCATATATTTGTTTAACTCGAACCTCAGGTCCAAGATTATGTAGAAGTGAGAAATCCGAAAACTACGGCTCAATTATTAGAAGTGATGACGAAATTCGAAGAACGATATTCATGCAAGGAAATGCGGGGTTCGAGTAGTAATGAGAATTTGGGGAGACGAGATTGGGATGTGCGTCGGATGTACAATGATGACGGCAGACGGAGAAATTGAAGAGATGCGGAGGTAATACATAGACCTAGTGATTGATTGATTGAATATTAACGTCGCCACTGTTCAGCTGCACGAGGGCTTTTGGCGACGGACCACGTAATTTTGAACCATGGTCAAGTGACGTGGACGACACCTGAGCTGGCAACCCCTCTCCTAACTACCACACCACACCAACGGGAGGACGTTTCAGCTCTCGACAGATTTAACGTGCATCGCTGCCCTACACGGCGGGTCTTTAGTGGTACTGGACTCGAACTAGTGACGAGGCAAGCCACGGTCCGACACCTATACCACTCGGCTACCGCGGCCACGACCTAGTGATTGAAGGAATAATTATAGGGGTAATTACGAGAATGGTCCTCAGAGGAATCAGGGGCTCGAGAGTGGAAATAGATTTAATATGGATAATCGCAGATTAAAATCTAGAGGATATCAGTCTGAAAATAGGGTTCCGAGTGAAAATTTTAGTCGAGGGAACGATTAAATATTTTGAATGTCCAAGATGATCGGTCACAATCGGTAAAGATTCCGCGATTAGACTTTCTGCTATATGCATGTCCCCAGTGGAACTTCCACGCGCGCGCGCGTATGTGTTCCTATTTAATTAAATTAAACTTTCACGCGAAAGCACTTTGAGATACGGGAGCGAAGAAGTAGTTTATATCTGTGGATATTTATAAGAAATATTTTTTTTATAAGCAAGTGAAGAAATTGCGTGCTCATGTGATCACGGCACAAGGAGCTAAATGCCGAAATGTAGGGGTAATTGAGATGAAAGTACGGATAAGGGAATTTGTGAAACCATGACAGTTTCATGTTTTGGCGGATTTAGAATACCCTTACATTCTGGGTGCAGATTTTATTAATGGATCAAAAATTGTTTTAGATTTTGATAGGAAATCGTTGGCGATTCCCGATTGAAAAGATTGTTACACCGATTGATGAGGGGAATTTAGACATTGATCTTACCAAGACAGGATTAGACGAGAGTCAGAAGCAAGGGTTGCAGGATTTGTTAATAGTTTTAAAGGATTGCTTTCACACAAACCGGGACTCGCACATGTTTTGTATCATGAGATTCGACACGGGGTATATATAAGCCACCAGTTGTTTCCAGGGCGTATAGGTACGATAGGGTGAAGCAAGGCATTTTAGATTACAATGGGGAGAAAATATTGAAAGGGGTACCATAATACCGATCCAATCCCAGTATGCGTCGCCTGTTGTGCTGGGTAGAAAAAATAATGGGTTACCTCCGGATCATCCAGAAGCTTATCGATTTGCCGTAGACTATAAGAAGCTTAACGCCATTACTAAATATATCCCAGGTATCCCTTACCGTTGATTGAAGATTTGAAAACGAATATTCCCCACACTGCAGTCATGTCTTCCCTGGACCTTCGCTCGGGGTATTTTCAGCTTGCTGTAAGCCCCAGTGATGTGGTTAAGACAGCCTTCGTCACGAAAAATGGTACGTACGCATTCACTCATATGCCGTTTGGGCTGTCAGAGGCGGCTAATTTTCAGAAAGCTATTGATATCTTAAAACCGGTGATAGGGCGGTTTGTGAATGTATACATGGACGACGTCATAATTACGTCGCCATCGTTTGCTCAACACGTGAAACATTTAAGAAAAGTTTTTCGATTGTTGCAGGAATAACATTGAATAAAGACAAGTGTAAATCCGGTTGTGACCAATTGAAGTATTTGGGATTGGTGATTAGTAAGGAGCGAATTACAACAGAGAAGGCTAAAGTTAAAGCGATAGGTGAGATGAGGCCCCCTAAAAATTCTAAAGTCTCCAAATTTTTAGGTGTGTCCCAGTGGTACGCTAAGTTTATTAAAAATTATGCGAGCTCCTTTATAATCTTAAAAAGTATACAAAATTTTATTGGTCAGTGGAGACACAGAAGGCATTTGACGCAGTAAAAACGGCGATTACGGAAGCGCCGGTATTAAAATTGCCTGATTTTAAAATACCATTCGAGTTATTTACGGATGCAAGTTCAATAGGCATAGGGGCGGTACTCAACCAGGAGCAGAGGCCAGTAGTGTATGCCTCTCGCAAGCTTAGTAGTGCGGAGAGAAATTACACGGTGACGGAAAGAGAATGTTTAGCGGTGATTTGGGCTCTAAATAAATTTAGGACGTACTTAGGTTCGCTGCCAGTAAAAGTAATAACTGATCATGCTGCATTGACGCGTTTGACAAATGGTAAAAATTTGTCAAGTAGAATGATAAGGTGGGTTCTAAAATTAGCTGAATTTAATATTGAATGGGAATACCGTCCTGGAACTCAAAATGCGGTGGCAGATGTATTGTCTAGGAACTCGGTGGAAAGTACAGCAGGGGAAAATGTAGCTTGTGCAATAATCTGAGATGTGGTACTTTCGTCTCGGGAGTAACTGATTGAAGAGCAGAGAAGAGACCCAGAGTTAGGTCATATATATCGATATCTTAAAAACCCAGAGGATACCTCGGTTAATGCGACAATCTGTGAGAACTGGTCTAGCGACTTTCGATTAGTTGAGGGCTTGTTTAATGCAAAATGAGAGTATATATTCCGCAATCATTGCGAGAAATAATGCGTGAATTTCATGACAAGCTCATAGCAGGTCACTTAGGACGATATAAAATCCGGATGTTTGTTATTTCCCCTATATGAGAAAGTATATTCGACAATATCGCAAACCACGTGTGTCAAACTGTCAATTATAAGAACGCGTTACCAGCTGGTCGATTAATTCCGATAGTAACAAATTATCCAAACGAGTTAGTTACGTCAGATTTGTTAGGTCCGTACCCTGCGTCGCGAGTTGGACGAGACCGATACGTATTAGTAATTACGGACCACTTCTCACACAATATGGCCAGAAATCATACCCCTTAAAAAGGCATCCGCTAAAGTAATAGAAGATAGTTTATTTGATAATTATATATCGCGTTATGAAGCTCCAATAAAATAACGGTCCCCAATTTATATCCGAGAATTTGGAACATTTGAGTAATCGATTAAGGCATACAACATGCGAAGACAGTTTTGTATAGACCTGTCTAATAGAACTGAGCGCGTTAATCGTGATCTTGTGCAAATGATTGCCAGTTATGTTAACGATAATAATGAAACCTGGGACCAGTCTTTACGAGTTCACGTATGCGACAAGAACGGCAGTGAATGAAACTACGGGAAAGACCCCTGCAGAAATGTTTTTAGGTAGAAAATTGATAACTCCATTTCAGAAGTTAGTGATGGTATCGAACGGAACAGTTTGTAGTAGGAAATATTGTTTGACGAAGCTAGAAGGAATACTAAAGCTAAACATGCAAACGGAGGCGAGATGTTCGGATTCAAATCAATGAGTGATGGTGCAGACACATCCCTTAAGTTCAGCAGTGAAAAAAGTGGTTCCTAAGTTTAACCCAAAATTTGAAGGTCCGTACAGAGTATTAGAAAAAAGAAAGAACAATTTAGTAGTTTGGAAAGCGGGAATAACGGTCAACACAGATCAAGTCCGACTATACCATCAAAGGGAAAGTGATGAGAAGGCGATAAGAGTTGGAAATTCAGATAGCAGTGGTTCAAGGGAGTAGGTTTGAGGGTGTGCGACCTAGATCAATTTGGTTACAAAATAGTAAGAATAGTGGGTTAGGTGAACAACGAGAAATAAAGGGAAAAGAGATCTTGAGGAGGATCAGGATGAGGGGCGCACGAGTGTCACCAGTATAAGCGCAAACACTTATAGGACTCTTTGACACCGACAAATACAGTTAAAAAGAGGAGTAGAAAGGAAGTAATGGGCTATAAATTCAGGATCAGGGGAACCAAAGAGGAAACGGGGAAAGGTGCCCATAAAACAGGGAAATATATAAGAGAATATTAACATCAGCTAAAAGTACTCCTAATTTTTGGAAAAAAGTTCGGAGAGGGGAAACAGCAATGTCAGGTACAATTTGAGACCTAGAAGAACAAAGAGTGGAGTTCCGACCATCCATGGTAACCGAAGCCGTAAATAATTCGCAGTCAAGAGGGGGGGGACGTTAAGGCTGCTTCTGTCCACCCGGGATGGGGTTTAAAATTTCGTTTCTACATCAGAAAAATAAGAACGTTATTCGCAGTGGCAGAAAGTGAGATGTTTATTTGATGTAGGCTCACAAATAAATCTGAAGAGTAATGAGTGCTTACAGCTAAAAAGTGAATCCATTACTTGCATAAATAATACTTCATTGCCAGTTAACCATAAAGGCAAGCATTGAGAAAAATATTTCTATGTTAGTAGTAAAAAAGATATATCAAATAAATTTATTGAGGGTTGCAGTTTCCCAAAGTCAGTTAGATTTTGGGGATAAAAATTTTAAAACCGGGAAAAAAATAGACATTTTGTTAATTAAGTATTTTATGACGTTATAAAACCGGGGAAAATAAATTTAAAAAATTCGAATCTGATTTTACAGGATTCAATCTTTGAATATATTGTAGGAGGTAGTGTAAAAGATTAATTAAATTCATATTCTTGCAGTTTAATAAGTGGGTCCAAAGAACTTAATTCGAGTTTGATAAAATAGATAATGAATTACCCCAAAATTTTGAGAATTCTATTTGTGAGGAGCATTATGAATGGATGCAAAAGAGGGATGAGTCTGGAAAATATATTGTCTCTATGCATTTTAAAGAGTATTGGTTGTGTTTAGGGAACTCGAAGGATATTGCTCTAAAGAGACTCGCTTGTCTCGAGACCAGAAGTACCAAAAATTGTAGTGTTTTCTTGAAATATGAAAAGTTAGGCCACATGACTGAGGTTAAGGAGAGTGTAGAACCTGAATTTACGTATTATATGCCTCACCATGGTATATACTGGCCTAAAAAAAACATGACAAAAATGTGTACTGTATTTAATGCTTCCACCTCAACTACAAATGGAAAGTCTTTGAATTCCATTAAATAGTCATACAAGACTACCTATTTTTTTTGCTAGTGAGATTTCGAAAGCAAATTTATACATTCACAGCAGATATTCGTCAGATGTGTGTATCGCGTAATAAATATTGATGAGAGTCAACGATCAATTTAAAGAATTTTGTGGAAGGAAGGAGGACCAGTGAAGGTGTACCAATTCAATACAGACACGTACGGAACGGCTAGTGCTCCGTTTCTAGCAATGCAGACTCAAACAAATTTCTATTGACAAGGGAGAGAACTTTCCTATAGCAGCATGTCTTGTGTGATGATTTCCACATGAATAATGTTTTGAGTGGGGGCAAACTCATTGGAGGCTGCAAAAATTTTGCAACATCAACTCATTGAAATTAAAAACTGCTCAGACATCCTTGTATAAATGGTGTGAGAATACGTCCGAATTAATCCCAAAAACAGAGCAATGCATTAAATGACTTAAGGTAAAAACCAAATGGCATTCACCTAGTGCCAGAGTAAGTATTGCATAAGTATTTTAAAAAGTAGGACTGGATTTTTGTGGTCCTTTTCTTATAATTCCAGGTAGTGCAAAAAAAAAAGTGTGTAAATGTTATATTTGTAATTGTTTTCGTATGAAAAATTTTCAAGGCGGGTGGTATGTTGGGTGCCTCGCCATTTGTTTGCATTTACATCGCTTTGCAAATGCAGCGAAGCGAGAGGACCAGTGTTGGGCATACCCATACTAAAAAATCGAGTGTAACCAGATGGCCATGGGCTTTTGGAATAAACAGAGTTAGAAAAATTACAGCCCACCATGTTCTTTCTTGCGTATGAGTTTTTAAATAGAGCTAATATTGATAGGCCAAAACACTCCTATAATCAAAGAAAATTGCTTGAGCCAGACCGTAACTCTAGGTGCATGCCCAATGTGTCTAAGCCACAGAAAGGTTGTTTGCAGGTGCTGACCTGGTCTTCTGTTCAATATACAGCCACCACTGGCACCAAGACAAAATCAGCTTTAATTGGCAAACACAACACATCACCACTTCACTCTACAATGATCTCTAGCATGATATCACTGAAGTCACAGATCTTGTGATTCGGAGCTAATGGTATAAACGCAACAAGGAGTCTGGCTGGGAGCTATTTCGCAAACGATTGATTCATTGAAGTGTCACCAGTGGTGACCCGAGCTTTT
>BMAV01021890.1:0-68003 GCA_019973955.1 Trichonephila inaurata madagascariensis | reverse complement strand
TTTGTGTGATACAAATAAATTGGTTAATCTATCTGCCCTTCGAAATTTTAAATTCACCAGTCTTATTTTATACCTTATATTACCTGACTTCATCGATTAATTCTGGGAGTACAAAATATATATTATTTTACCCTGCACGCATTGTAATATAACCATATTGATGTCGCATTAAGTTTTACGATATTTTTTACTGTCAACGTGACAAAAATCCCAAGTAAAGAGTACTAATTTATAAATTAATATTATATATATATATTCAGGAGAATAAATGCATTAAATACGCGCATGAATATATTTGAAAGTTTATTAAAACGCATGCCAATCCATCATAGTGTGTTCATTTTTTTTATTTGCCTAATAATAAATTCCTTCAATTTAAGATATTCTTATACGTAGTAGGATTCAAAAGTTCACGGATTGTGTCTATAACGTAAAGAATATTACCAGTTAAGTTGCTAAAACACATCTTTCTTCGAAATAAGACCCTTGAGCAACAGCACACTTTTGCCATTGCTAGAAAAGTTCCTCGAAACATTTATGTAATCCATTCCATATCCTTTAATTCACAGACTGCGATGCACTTTTAACTTCATCTGTAGATTGGAATCAACGACCTTGCAAGTGATGTGCAAACAATATTCTGAAGTTCCGGAGTCAAAATCAGGGGAGTAAAGAGGATGTGGCAAAACAGTTGTTTTCATTTTCACCCCGTCTTTGTTTAAAGCATGTTCTTACGTTACTCCGCAGAAAACGTTTCAATGTTTTCAGTGGTGCAGGAAGTCTGTGGACGTCCAGAGTGTTTATTGTCTTAGATACTTTCCCAGCCTTCTCTGAAACGTTGATGACACTCAAAAGCTTGCGTTCGCAGTAATGTATCACTGCCTTAAACATGCTTCAACATTTAGTTTGTCTCCGTAGCTCTCTTTTCCAAGCCAATACAAAGTTTGATATTATTCTATGCTCAACAAAAGCAATTTCTTTCAATCGCCGACTACTTAATGCATCCACCTACAAAATACGCCACCGTAGCAAGCCACCGACCACATAATTTGGGAGAAACTATCTTAGAAAAAGGGAAGAATGCAGTGTGACACAGAAATGTTATCGTAGTTGCTGTACTGCAAAATTTTCACATTACAGGCTCAGTCCGTGAACTTTTGAATCTTACCTCGTATAACATCTTACGTATGCTAGAAAAATATTTCAATTCCTCAATCATTGTTGTTTTCTAAAATTATTTTCAGAATAAAATGAATATGTTAATAATCAAATTACTCTCAAGTACCGTTGATATTTTCAATACCCTGTGGAAATATTTTGATTAATTTTCTCAAGATACATCGAGGTACAAACAAAGACGCACAAGTAATCAAACTAGAGTTTAATATTTTTATTTATCAGAAGCATTTATAACTCTCAGCATGATAAAATAAGAAAAGTAAGGTTGTACTTGAAGTAAAGAGAATATATTAATTATATATAAGAAGACAAGGGGGTATAAAAATTGCAATTACTTCAGAATTTAATTTATATCTAAACTCGACTTCTTAACATCGGAGACTAATAATAATAAAAAATAACTTCCATAAGCAGCATCAGTTCAATTAGTTTATTTTCTATCAAGTCTGTCATTTTTCGATTTCTTAGTGAGCCAGTACATAAAGAAAATCAAATATTTGAAATTATCTTTAAAGAACTGAAAACTTTTGCAAGGGGCTGATCGTATTCTCTTTAATTTAACTAAAGAGTTTTTTTAAATGTAAAAATAAAATAACTAAAACAGTTCCCTTAAGCAAAGATTTTAACAATGAGTTTTACAAATTTCTATATTTATTTCTATATTTTTTAATAGTTTTGATAAAATTATACTTTTAAACCAAAGCTAGTTTTCCTCTGTCTAGTCTCTGTCTACTTTGAGAAACTTAAAAAGGACTTGCAAAAAAAATTGAAATTCTAGAATTAGTCTGGCTGTTAAACTTGATCATTCAAATCTATCTTATACATATGTTATGCGAGATACTTAATTTGTGTGTGTGACCATCTTTTTTAAAATTCAAATTTTATTTTAAGGTCTTTTTCGATCATGGTTTATTTTATACAACTTTTTCTTTCACTATTATGTATCAATTTTCTCCTGAAGGGGAAGGTTGAAATTCTATACCAGGAAGCTTAACCCTACTTTACTCTCCTAATTTGGTGACAGCTTTAGGAAAATATAATAGTTTTCCATTTTGGTCAATTGACGTTTTGAAGTATACATTGATTAATTGTTCTTTGGTTTTTGGTTTCAGGATGGTTTTTTTGTTATGTGAGGTAACGTATTTGACCACCATTTCTTCTTATTATTATTACGTATTATATAGTAGAAACCATAATACCATTTCAAGATTCACAGGAAACTATTCAATGTATTATTTTAATAAGTTAATAGTACACATTCGTATGATGTTATTCTGAACCTGCCGAAGTTTCCATTCTGGAACATTTTAATTAATACCGATAGTTCCAAAAAATGGATTTCAAAATTACACAGCTTTATACAACGAAATATACAGTAAATATTTAGCCCTACTGCCTTATTATAAGATGTATTATTCAAAAAAATTCAGAGCACAAAAAGTACATTTTATTTTTATTTAAGAATTCTATTAATATCATTGATTTAAATGTCGTTTCTGAAGAATTTATTACAATATTTTTGTTGTTTTTAGAATTCAAGAAATTTTAATTTATCTCGAAATAAGTCACAAACAATTCCCCGGCGAAATTCGCTAAAATTGTTATATTCTTAGAATTTCTAAATAAGATCACATGACATTCATTCTTGACAGTCTCATTAAGTCATTGAAATATTCGTAACCATGAACAGCTAACTAGATAACTCTCTTAGCAGCAATTACGATTAATCATCTGTCATCAAATGTTTCCAAGTGTTTCTAATCAAGTTTCGAGAGCTTGTAATTTGGAAATGTAAATAAACTGACAGAAACAGAAATCTGTAATTTCCGAAACAGTTTTGAATTTTCATTACATTCATTCTGTGTTCGAGAATGAATGTCATTTATTTATTGAGCATTAAAGGAATAAATAATCAGCGGTAAATATACAAATATATTTATTAAAAGTGTTATTTTATGAATTAATTTTCATTAAAGTAAAATACACAAATTTTTTGTTGAAACTTCTTATAAACTATCTATATTTTTTATAGCGATTCATAATAAAAGTTTATATATATACTAGGGGGTTTTTTTTTGAAGTTATACTTCTTTTGGGGCGTTAGAGAAATAGGATGAGGATAAATTTTTACAATGCGCGCGCACACCACTACGGATGTGACGCAAAACCATCACGGATGCAAAAATCCTTTGTCTAGAAATATACAGAACGGAAGAAATCATTCCCACCTTCGAAATTCTCAGCAAAAATACTTCTCTTTACTTCCCTGAAGAATGGGACACCCGGGTTTGAACTGGAGACCTCTCGACCTGCAGCCAAATGCTCTACCACTGAGCAATACACCCGCGTCAGCAAACCTTTGCTTTGTGTTCCGTAGGAAGGTATACGAAAATGTTTTGTCTAGAAATATACAGAACGAGAAGATCATTGCCGCCTTCGAAATTCTCAAAAAAATTATTTCTTTTACTTCCCTGAAAATGGGGCACCCGGGTTTGAACCGGGGACCTCCCGATCTGCAGTCGAATGCTCTACCACTGAGTTATACACCCGTGTCAGAGAGCCTTTGCTGTGCGTTCCGTAGGAACGGATACGAAAATGCTTTTGGTTAGAAATATGCAGAACGGGACAGATCATTTCCGCCTTCGACCCCCTTCCCAATATCATTGGTCCTATTGTTCCTGTGCGGGTGTGTTTAAATTTATTTAAATCGTGATTATCTCGGGTTTGGCTGGTCCGATTGACTTAAGGTTAGTATCGTTCAACTCTGCTCGTGACCACCTTTCGTCAGTGGCCCAGCTTGTCCTGCTCAAGATTTTTAGAAAGATTTTAATCTTGTTACGCTAAAGAAGTATAACTTCTTATGTGCGTACATAAGTACACACACACACTTTTTTTTCCTCTTAAAATCTCTACTAAATGAGTGAGTGTTTGTTAACTTCGCACTTTATAGCAACATGGGGACTAATGGCTATGGATCTCGTAATTTTGAACCGCGGTCAAGTGACGAGAGTGACATTGAGCTAGCATGCCAAACCAACGGGAGTACATTGAGCCTCGACATTTAATCAAGTTCATGCGCTCGTTGATTTCTGTATCAATCCCAAAATTTCAGCATTACACCTAATGAAAATTAATAATTGTCCTCATCGTATGAGAATTTGATGAATTCATGCTGAATTATTAGTAAAGCAAAAATGGCGTGAGAGTAAAAATAATATTTTTATAGCTCACCTTGTCAATTTCTTATATTTGCAGAGAAATACATTTTGCTTATTTAGAATTCAGGGAATAAAATTGCTATAATAAATAATCATTGATATCTAATGTGTATGGTTTTATTTAAAAAAAAATAAAAACATTGATCTATGACAGGGAAACTCTATTTTTATTTGAAATGTAACTAAGAGAACCTAAAATTTCAATAGCTTCAGGAGGTACATTAAACTTGTAAAGACAGCATTTTTAACAGCGCATTTTTAACCCTAAAATTGAAACATATTTCAGTTTATTTAGATTTTCTACAGTTAATGTAGTTTTTGCACAATATTCAATGATTGAAAACCTCTCCATGTTGTTTTTATTGAAAACAGTTTTTAAGTTATAAAACGTTTTTCTCGATTTATAATAATTCATGATGTGATTAAAAAATATTCTACACAAAATTTCAGCATAAGCCTGTCTGAATTATATCACTTTATATTAGCTCTTGATAAAAAGTTAAATTTGAGGGATTAAATTATAATAAAGCAAAGTAATGAAATTATTAAATAGAAAATTTATTTAAAATTTCAAATTTATTTCACACGAATAAGCAAATGAACTACTTTAAAGTATTTTATAAAATCGTCTGCATGCTATCAATTGTTAAACGAATATCATTCCATTATATTAATATTAATGTTAAAAGGTGCAAATAAAAGAATGCATACATTATTGCCATACTCTTATTTTTTGTAATAAATAAAGTAAAGAACAAAATATAATACTAAATTTTCATTCCAATCTAACTTTTTCACAATTTCAATAAAAAAGTTTTAGAATATATTTAGTAGAATCGGATTATTTCAGAAACTTTAGAAAGTTCATCAAGCTTATCGTCGTATTTTTCCTTCATCTTTATATTAAAAAATAAGTATTAAAAATAACATTTAAGAATATGAAAATTTCGAGTAAAAAATTCTACATTTGATATTAATTTACTTATCTTCATACTCCGTTAAATTTTCAAAATCTATTACATTCTCCCTCCCCCCTAAAAAAAATTTGAATTTTTATTTTGACATCACCATCTACACATACACATTTAATTTATTCTTATAGCTATTTTAATCTTTATTCACAATAGAAATTTTAACGATGCATCTCATTTCTTTTCAATTTTCAATCCATGCCTCGTCAACCACAAAGTTAATAAATCGGCTTAAGCAGATGTCGACCACTTTTATCTAAGAAAATTTAGTTACTTTATTTAAAATGGCGCTAGTTCCACCATGCTTGGATTGTTCTACCTGTGCGTCAAGTCTGCAATTTCCATTCAAATGAGCAGGGTTTTCCAACGTACATTATTACCTGTTTTTGGACGTACGTAGAAATTCGATACTAGTTTTTCCCTGTCTCCCTTCATCAGTATCTCAGATATTGATCATAGTGAACTTCTTCGATAATCCTTAATGAATCCTTAGGGGTGAATAGCAAAAAAAAGGAAACAATGTTTGATTAAGAAAAGAATATTTTGGTGCTTGGAATGGAATATTTAGTTTCTGCCAATGCCACCTCGTCTTGATAAATGGAGGTATAATTCTTATAAATCTGTGAGGAATAATCTAAGGAGAGTTCTGCAGTTATCTCTGAAAATGGTTAAAAGATTTTCGAGGAAAATTGTAAAAGTCATGTTTTGGATGGAAACATTTTATTTCAGAGAAAATAATTATACTATAAAATTTAATCGATGGCTACTAAATAAAGTTTTATCATTAGTATTTAGAGTAATTATAAGTATCGGAAGGCGAACCAAGTTTTATTAGGTCCTTACTAGGGACTTGAATCTTACCTTATTTTGGTCCTTATTTGAACAAGTCCTTACTATGGATGTTTAAATGCATGAACCAACTGAGCTCATGCCTCTTCTTATTTTAGACTCGGCCTCAATAAGATCGTGATCTGGATAACTTTAGTCGTCAAATATTATTCTTGGACATATTAGCCGAAAAATTGGAAATTTGAGCTACAGGTCAACCGCCAACAATGGACAGACTTAATTATTATATCATGTTCATCGTTCGTGACTAGGCATATCTACCAGCATATCCCATCATTTAGTCGAGTCCGTTTGTGACTAGGTTTGTTAATTCGTGAGTCACGCACATTTATTTCCTACGGGTTACAATTGTACGAGTATTTGACGACATTTGCTATATACCAGCGTTTCTCAAACTGAGGCGTGCCCCTCTAAAGGGGCATGATAACTCTACGAGGAGGGATGAGCATATTGAAAAGTCGAAAACAGAAGATAATTGTTTTACTGAAAGTAAACAAAGTACATTCTGACATAAAAAATAAAATACACATTTACCAGTACTGCACAGTACACATTTATCAGTACTGCAGAATGCATTTTATAATTAATCAAATAATAGTAAGTTAACTTCACTCAACGGTGCCATTGGGCTTCATAGTAAGTGTAGAACAAGTTTAATAACTACCAGTGATCCCATGGGCTGGTCATACGTAACATTACATACAATAATTAACACGCATCTTTATAATTTGTGCTGTTTATAATTAATCCCTTAACTGCCGATTAAATGTTACGCGATTCACTCCCCAAAGCAGTTGTTTTCTTTGTAGGCGTGCGTATGTGATGTTTGGGGGACGGAACAAGAAAATTAAGGAAATCCTACTGAAATACGTAAGTTCTTCGCAAACACTGTCAATGTCCTTTTAATGCATTCGAAAGCCTTCGGAATAATTTTATGGATTGCAGTGCACAGAAAATATCGTACTTTGGAAAGACGTATAAATACGTCCGGGAACATTAATGCTTTAACTTAGTGAGACGTTTATATACGTCGGTGGTACTTAAGAGGTTAGTCATTTTGTAGCTTCAGCATCGAAGTATAGTATTACTGAATTCAATACATTGTTATTGTATGGAGGGGGACGATGAAAATTATGTTTGAATATTGGGTTGTAAATATTGAAAGTTTGAGAAGCACTGCTATATACTCCGTTCTTAAAAGGGTCACAAGTAGGGCTTACATTTGTAAAGGGGCTCAGGGCCTTGAAATATCTCAATCCATCGCTAGCCCTTACTAAATATTGTATAATATAGTAATACATATGACAATATAGCAATTGAGTTCAACTATTTTTACTAATTATAAAAGGCTCGCTATAAATAGGTAAGTAATTCCTCATTATGATGCATGAAAAAATGGCATTTTACTTACATTTGTATACAAAACTTTATTTTAAATAAAGAAAATTAAAGAAAAGATAGCGAATCCATGGTAAATGTCTGATTAATTCAAAATAATTCTCAATTCAATTTTGAAATTATCAGGCAAAGAAATTTTTTTAAGATGGATTATAACCAACAAGAAATCTAGAGATTAATTTTTAAAGTGAGAAATAATTAAATATGGCTTTAAAAAATGGTTTTATGGATGAAAAGAGAAACTTGTATTGCACCTTAGATAATGAAGAGGGAAGCTTTAATTACTAGTCTATTCGGAAATTTTGCACTTAAAAATGGAAACTCCGCAAATACTAAAAGATGTAAGACACACACATTTTTGATCACTAAACTTGAAAAGTGGGAGCATAAGGATATAACACATATGTTATAAATTGATCAACCATAATATAAGGACATACAAGGACTAAATGACGTAGAATTTTAACTGTTGTAGGATCCGGTATAAAAAGGGAAGTTCGGAAGATAAACAGGATCTTCATGTATATAATTCCTTTTTTTTTTAAAGTAACTCACTGAACGTTGAGAGACTACTCTTCTTGAACTCTCTCTTCTTTAGATTGTTAATTTCTTCAAAATAGTTAATTTCTTCAAAGTAAGAACTTCGTAACAATAATTATGTAAGGCTAATATACAAAAATAATGCATATTACTTTATATTAATTCCTCATTTACTCAAGAGACAAATACTAATTTTGAAAAACAGAAAATCATTAAAGAAACAACACTATGAGTGTTTATTTCCAGTTTTCTTACACATTAGTTATTCATTTACTTGAAATATATAGTTTTTAATTTCAAAGAACAAAAATTGTAAAAATCAATAATATATTTTTAAAAAATTTGAAATCGCGACAATACGCAAAGTCAATAGAATCTGAAAACAACAATTAATACAAAAATAAAATTTTTAAGTCACAATTCCTGCTTAGGTTTAACAAAGAAATATTTTATTTTAGTAACTTTTTATTAAATAGTTACAATTAATATAAATATGTATATACGTATGACAGAATCACAATATTAAGTGACATAATAGAAAGCGATTTTCCTTGCAATTTTTCATTTTCCTTTCTGTATAGGGCAGGGATACTCAACCTTTTTTTCTGCCTGGCCACATACATATGTTAGCTTTATTACGCGGGCCCACGCGTCTTTTCATTAACATGTCCTTTGGGTTCTTTAGGGCCAGAATCAATGGCAACTCTTTCCAACCAAACCAAGAAGTAAGGCGTGACTGAAAGATGTAAATTAGGAAGCTTTTAAATATCAGAAGTTAGAATAAGCGTTGTGGCAATTTGGGGAATGTTAAGATAGTCCGTGATTCAATTATGAAGTAACAGCCAACACAGAAGTTATTCCTGACATAGAGCCACTAGGTCAAGGTGCATACCATTACACTCCAGTAAAGAGCGCAACTTCCATTAAGATTGGATCGGTAGATCGAAATTAAGGTAGGATTGACTATTTAATATTAGGATCTGTGATAATATTGAATTGAGTTTAGGTGAGTTAGTTATTGATAGTGGTCCGGGTTAAGTTATTTCGGTATTATCTATATTGTGTGTTTAGTCATCGTAGATTCTCTCCAACATATATTATTATTTTATCTAATCTGTTAGATTAAGTTTTAAGATCTTAATAAAGTCAAATTAAGATCATGAGAGCTCCTAGTTTTTCATTTATTCCTACACCTCTAGCTCACGCTGATAATCAAGGAGAAGGGCACCCGAGGGGCCAACTTTACAACAGCATGAGGATTAATGAGGAGGGGAGAGAAATGTTTTAAGACCAAGATCAAATTGAAAATTGAAAATGTGGAAAAATGATCAAAATATTAAAATTCCTATTTTGCTTTAATTTTTAATTATTATTTTCATATTTTTTCATTTTTGTCACTGAATTTTTCTAAATTGGAAGCCTTTAAGAGCCAGTCCTTCACAATTTCTGCATCAGTAAACGGTTTCATATGATAAACAATAATATAAAAAATTTCATAGCGGGCCTCTGTTACCACTGTGACATTACCACTGACAAAATAATTTTTTGCTGTTGTAAAGATTGTTCAAGAAAGCCTATTTATCACCTCTTGAAAGAGATCTTCGAGGAAAAGTGTTATTGAACGATTTCTGTTTCTTGGTATTTTTTAAATACAACACTTTCGTGACAAATCAAACAATTACTGATCCATGTTTGTCTTTGAATAAAAATAGTCCACTTCTCATTCGTCTGGAAACAACCTATCTTCAAGTATTTTTCGCTTGCAAGATACGAAAGAATAATTAAAAATTAGTTTCATTCATAAAATGGTCGCTACTCCACTGTTGTCTTTTATCACTAATCAGAAAAAATATATATATCAACTCACGCCCATAAGATATCGACAGAAAAAATCAAAATTGATATATTTGATTTCTTAACAAAGAATTTCCCACCAAATTTTTTATAAATAAATGAATTTTTCAGAGGAATGGGCCATGACCGAACCACTTAAAAGGGCCCAATGAGCCGCATGTGGCCCGCAAGTTAATTATCGCTAATATCGGGGACTAAAAATTTTTTTTTGTTTGTTACTATGTATTCATTAATTAAATTTAATTATTCTAACAAAATACTATAGTTAAAAAGAAACCATATTCTCAGAAATTAGCCCATCCCAGGTGGGAATGGAACCCACGACCTTTGGATTAGAAGTCTAAAGCGCTATCTATTGCGCTACAGGGACACAACGAACGATTTTCATTTCTATGTATGCTGTTGAACTATTATTTTAGTTTTTTACTATTTATTCATTTTTTTAATTTAATTAATAAATTAATATTTGAAAAATTTGTATTAACATCAAGTGTCATCCACTGCAAGTTTTAAAAAAATGTATTTGAAATTAAATGGATGAATAGAAAGTATTGAATAATAAACGATTGAAAATTTGAACGATATATATATATATATATCCTCCTATATATATATATATATATATTATATATATATATATATATATATATATATATAGGAGGAGAGTGAACTAATAGTTGGAGTTCAAAAAAATTTGAAATCAGCAATACTTAAATTCAATGGAATCTGAAAATAAAAAGAACAAAGGGATTCAACAATTTTTATTAAGCTTTAAAAATTAGAAAATCGTATAAATTTTAACTTTTAAGTGCTGAAAGACCATGAAGAAATGCTCATTTCGTATCTTCACTGCATTAGTATTAATCTAAATAATTACAGTACAAACTCCTTTCAGTGCAACTAACCATATAACTCTGAAGCATGTAAATTGCTTTCAAACCAAAAGTTAAGAGTAACCATTTACAGCTATTTCGAACGGTTGGGAGAAATCACTTAAAAGGCTTTCAAATCGATTGCAACTACGGAAATTCCTTCTTGTCCTTTTCATGGCCACCAGCTCCTTCGCTTTTAAGTCATATAAAGATAAGGCTGAATGCAAGTTCTTCAATTCCATTCCATTGTGGAGACCCTTTACTCCATTTGCATCTCGTAAGACTTGAAGTGTTTGACTAGAGTCAATTAGTAGTTAGGATTTAGATTTCTCGTTCTGTGAGAGGCGGAATTCTAATGTGAATTCAAAACAGGATTCGCACACATTGGACATTCACTCGCGTTGATGCTCAATACGAAAGCGAAGTGCATTTTAATCTTGCAGGTAGAACAAAATCCATTTTATAGGAATAACTTATGCTATAAGATTCCTTGTAAGAAAGTCACAAAGGAAAGGAATTTTTCATTCATTCTGATTAAATTTGAAAGCAAGCAAAAGAAATTATTTCCAGTACTTGCAATAGGAAATAAAATGTTCCTTTTCTCTATGCTTCTAAACTTTGATTTTCAAAGGAAGTTAGTTTGTAGCACATTTGTAATAATCTACAAAATAGGCGTATTGAATTTTATTTAGTTATTTGTTGTTCATAAAGAAATATGCCCATAACTCATAAACTATTTCAAATATTGTATATAGTTACTAGATTTAAGTCCATAATTTTTAGAATATGAATTGCCGAAAAGTTTTCGTATTTTAAAATGGTTTTAAACGTATAATGTACATACTTTGAAGTATGTTAAAAATTGTTTTGGGTATTATGAATATATATGTAGGAAAAATTGCCGAAGAACGGATATCATGCGTGAAGAATAATATTGAATTCTCTATTTTGAGAAAAAGAAAGATATTTATGGATTTCAACGTAAATTCATTATTCCAATACTGTACCAAAATACAGATACACTCAAAAATTAAAATTTTATTTTTCTTCCCACAAAATTTTCAATTTATATTTCATTCATATTAAAAATTTATTGAAAATTTTTTTAATCTATTTGAAAGTGTATTTATTTATAGCTTCGTAAATAAACTTATGACACTAACGAATTTTACCTTCATTTTCTTTTGTAAATAAAAATTTATTTTATTATAGTGAATTTTCTGTAAAATTGCAGTATAAATGAATTATGTTGAATTTAACTGACTATTCAAAACATTAATTTTTAAATATTCTTTTTTTTTTTTTTGCAAATTTAGTTGCAGTCTCAGTTCCCACTCAGAACTAGCTACCAGATGGCGCCAAACTTTTCACAGAATAATTATTTATTTATTTATTTATTGGGACTTAGTCTCATTAGTATAGAAGAGATGGGAGTTAATTAGCTATTTATTAAATCATCATCACTAAATACAGCTGGTGTCTACATTTAGATAAATTTTTTGTACTGTAAGAATTTGAAATACCGTTTCATGAACAGCATTCAAACATTAGATTTTTTTTCTTTTGTTATGAAAGTCCCTTTTTCAGATTTTTTAGATGTTAAATAAAGCATTATGAAATAAAAAAAATTCAAAAATGTGAAAATAGCCCCACAAGTGTTGAACGCGTTCCCCTCAGCTGCCGCCTGTCCATGTCCATTACATAAGAAAACATTAAATGAAAACACATCATCGTCATATTTCCACTCATGTCAACAAATTACTAACGATGGATGAAATTGAATCTCATGGTATTTATAAGATGGAACTATTCGCAGAAGTCTTCATGATTCTCTAAGTTGGGTTTTACTTCACGATACGCCCTTGCATATCGGTCGTTATTGTTAAAAAAATATTATCTTGCGAAACATAATGTGATCACATTTGAATATCCGCCCTACTTGCCTGATGTTGCTCCCGTTGAGTTTTACCTGATTACACGGTTACAAAAAGGAAGGGGCGTTGTTTCAAAAACTCAGAGGAAATTATGGAGAATACGAAGAGACCGCTGAAAAAACTGTAGAAGGGTTTACGGAGCGTTTTGTACAAATATATGAATATTGGAAAAAAGTGTGTAAAATCAAAACAACACTATTTTAAGCGCATGTAACTTAAATTGCTGTAAGTACAATGAATTAATTTTTATATTTAGAACCCCAAGAGCTTTTATAGTTAAGAGCATAAGAACAAAGTCAAAATTAAATGTTTTTTATTATATTTCATACCCTCCAGTCAAGTTATGGTGCTTTTGTTTATTATTTTATGCAAATTTAATTTCTTCCGTGTGCGTGTGTGTGTATGTGTGCACGTGTGCGGGTGTGTGTGTGAGAGAGAAATAGATTGTATTAACTTTATTATAGTTATTTTTCAAAACACACAGAGGTTTACGTATGTATTAAAAAAATTATCTCATGCAAAAATTCGTTGGGGTTACAATGAATAACAAAGCAAGCGCATGAATAATTCATGACACACAAAAGTAAGAATTTCTGAACAAAGAATTACGCTACCGAAAATCCTAAAAGTAGAAAAAGCAGAAAAATATACTTCCTAAATGTTGCCCGGCACTTATCATTTTCAATAACATATGCAAATAAAAATTACTGATAAATGGAACTTCAAGAAAATTATTTAAATAAAACATCCTATACATATTTTACATCTTTCATAGGAAACGATGGAAGGCAAATGAAATTTTTTTAAGATTCAGAGTAAAACTACTTCTGAATCAAGATTTCTTTATCATTTTTATACCTATCCTTTTGTTAGAGCTGTTTTGTGTGCAATGAATCGAAATTTCTTCAATCTAAAGTGGTATTCATTCTCAAAGAAGGCTTTGATTTCAATTTATCATGTGTATTGGTATTCTATGTGTATCAGCTCTAGAGAAAATTGAAATTTTCAGAATACACGTTTCGATTTTCACCTCATGGTAATACTTTTTTTAGACTTTTACAAAATACATCCCCTTTTTGATGGAAGTCCTTAGCATAAAGTTTATAGTAACGAGTTAAATTTTTTTTCTATGCCCTTAAAGTACCTTAATTAATTATTAATATAATAAATATCAAAAACATTATACAATGAGCATTTTACCTTTTACAGTAATTGTAAAATTCAAAACAGAATTATAAATTATTCAGAATCACGTGAACGTTTTAGAAATGTGACATTTCTATAATACGTGAATGAAAAAGAGAACTCTGAAAAATAAATACGTATTCTACTTTTATCTTCCAATAGTTAAGCATTTTGAAGGGGAAAAAATTTATACATTTTGAGTGTAAAATTTAATAAATATAATAAAACCTCTGTGAATGAATAATTCTCAATGCAATATGAATTAAAAACCTTCATCAATTAGAATGAATTTTAAAAATAAACAATTTCATCATTTCAAGAACACTTACTACTTCCCTGCTTATTTTTTACAGACAATAACGAATTGTTAGAATCGATTGATAGATTGCTTGTTTCTGTAAGCTATTTTTTGCCGAGTATAATTCTTATTCAGAAAAAAAAATTTAACGCTTTAAAATAAAGTTGGAAAATTCCATTAAAAAATGTGTTCATTGCTAATTTTGAGCAATTTTAATATTATTTTCTATCAGTATTAATTTCTTCTTTAACCGTGATTGTCATTACATTAGAATTACGAATAATGGATATGTTTATCAAAGAAACATTTAGGGAATACATTTACAGAAACGAAAAGCAAAATATATAATGAATAGTTTTTCTAAGTTGTTAGTTTCTAAGATGCATTCCACAGAATAATACACAGGGCATTTTTAGAAACTAACTTATTCTAACATTATATTCACTTTTCTCATCCCAAGGGCATAGGTAAAAATAGGGTTAACTAACCTTTAACCCTACCATCTTATTTAGATCTTAAAACTAAGAGTTTATTATTATATTACAGAGGCTTTTAACTTTGACCAATTCTCTCTCTCTCTCTCTGTCATGTTATTCTTTTATTTATTGTTAAGCTTAAAATTGAATAAATGGCAATTTAGTATATGATTAAATATTATAAAATGAGAAAAATGTGACTTATATGTTCCTCCCCCTCACACGAAATATTCGGAACTAATAGGCCTGCAGCTTTAGCTGAACTTCAGGAGGCACATTTCTTTTGTTGAATAAAGATTCGTTAAGAAAAGGTTTCGCGAAAATCGACTGCAGAGGGAAGGGGAGGGGGTGCTGGTGATTTTTTTTCTTTTCCTCTTTCTTAACTACAACATCTACTGACCTGAAGTTTGGCAAAAATGTTTCTTTTATCTAATAGAGATCCGTCAAGAAAGAATTTTGCACAACTTGGTTCCTAATGGGGATGCAAGGGGTTATGAAGGCGTTTCAGATTTTAAAATTTCGGTTTTGAACTTTTAAAACTTACAAACTTGAAATTTAATAGACATGTTTCTGTTGTTGAATAGAAATCCGATAAGAACGGGTTTTATGAAAATCGACTTTCGAGGGGGAGGGAGGTTTCGGGGCATTGTGAATTGACATAATACAAGAAGCGAAAAATTCACTATTAAAGATAATATTCTAAAAAAAAGTTAAGGTTTAAAATATCTCCAAAATTATTATTTAATTCAAAATCAAAGGACTAGCTAATCAATCAAACAATATTTAATCTTTCAATTATTTTTTTTTACCAGGACTTTTATTCCACAAAAGCATTTGGGTAAAAATCTTTTCACCTTAAAATTTTTAAGAAGTTTGGTAAAATGGAGAAAAAAACTTAATTGGTTTAAATACATGCAAAGTCGTTTAAAAGTGTCTGGAAATGTTTTCTAAAAGTTTTGTATTTAAGTTCTTGAAATTTAATTGAAGCAATATATTTTCTTACCTTTACTGTGCTGCTATTTTTCTTTGTGTCTTGAAAATAAAAGTTTGCCCAGTCTGTAAATTTTTAGCATCGCTATTTATGGTAAGTTGATTATTTTCATTTGCTTATATAAAAGTTTCAGCTTATAAAGGTTTTTTTAACCTGATTTAATGCAAATAACAATGGAAAAAGTATTTTAAAAATGTTTTTGTAATAATAAAGAAAATAATTCTTCTACAATACATATCAATGTGTTTTACATTTTTTTCGGGATTTAAAGCAAGTTTTGTGTACTTTAAATTGAATCTCCATCTTAATTCGTTTAATAATTCGATATTATTTCTTAAATTTTTGATTGCAAGGCTATTGAATTTTCTACACATATTACATTAAAACGTATATATTTTATAGAAAAAAATTGAATTAAATTTTCAATATTTATAGAATGAGATTAGTGCCAACAATAGAAAGTAAATAAATAACATAAATATTTATAAATTTAAACTATTACCTTGGACCTGTTTTATTTAAAATTATTTTTTCTTATGAATTTTAATTTTTGCATCCCAAGATAGGTTACTTATCTTAATAAATATTACTTTTGCATAATCTAAGCGCTGTGGTAAAATGGTAATAAGATTATGAATTTCTTTCATTAACAGGCCATAAATTCATATCCGAATCCAGCTCGAGAAAAAATAGGTTACTCTAAAATTAAATCAAACTGCAACTGAATATATAAAAATATTTAACTAAAATTTAAAACTAAATTCGAATTGTGCAAGTAAAGCCGTAACTTAGAACTGTCGTCATTACATGAGACGATTGACATCGAGTCTCGTAAGTTTGACCCCTACTTAAGTGACAAGAGCTGGTACCTGAATCTACTAACTTCCACATCACCACGACGTATGAGGACTCTGTGAGGCTCAGTTTACGTTAGCATACAGCAATCTCGATTATTTTATGCGATGTATTTACAGAAGAATAAAAAATTCTACTACGGAATACTAAATTTGTGAGCATCACCATCAGTTCAGGATCACGAGAGTATGCGACTACTACAGTTAGGGTGGGGGAGTGAATTCTGATGAAGTTATATATAAATTAATGATATTCCAATTTAGGTATCATATTTTGTTCACGGTTTTGGAAGTGTACCACCAGAACTCGGTGCGTCAGGTCAGGTCCATGAAATTCATCATGGAAAGGGTCTAGATGTACGCCTGTCGTTGGCTGTAGCCTTGAGCATCATACAGATGACAGTACGATTTAGCTCGGTTTCACTCCAATGTTGAGGGAGGAGAACACCTAAGGAAGTTGAAGGCTTTGTTCCGCTATCCACCAACACTCACGAGAGAACGCATCTCGACGGATATTTAGGAGAATACCACTATGCCGCAAAAGGCACTATACGATACAAACATCCATGTCTTCTCCGGAACGACGGAGCCCTACCGGGTTTCAGCGGGTCGGCGTTGCTACAACCACGATGATCGCAGTTTTAAATTACTGTATTAGGTATTACTATATTAAATTCATGTACTTGCTCATCGTGTAGATTGAATATATGAATAGTTAGAAAAGTAAAATTTAAAGAGGAATTCTGTCATAAGGAAAAGAAAAGTGTAACAGGCAGTTAAGGAACAGAAGTAAAAGATGTCGATAAAGATACTTATTTGTATGTATTATGATCGACCATTTTCTAAATGACATTTGGGTTGGGGACGAAACATTGTCTTAGCTAATCTTCACTACAATATATATTATAAGGTAAATCGATTTTTTTTTTTAAATTTAAAACCGTTTTATGTGGAGAAGAGGTTCTATGTGGCTTACAGATGAAGCAAAAAAAATAATTCTTATATTCATAAGGGGAATGAATTTAGTTATTTGAGCTGTTTTTATGGAGAAAAGTTAAAATAATTTTTGTTAAAGAAAAATGGGAGTGACTGAGTGAGTGAATATTAACGTCGCACTGTTCAGCTACACGAGGGCTTTTGGCGACGGATTTCGTAATTTTGAACCATGGTCAAGTGACGTGAACGACACCTGAGCTGGCACCCTTCTCTTCTAACTACCACACCACACCAACGTTAGGACGTTTGAGCTCTTGACGGATTTAACGTGCATCGCTTTCCTACACGGCATCTCGGGTGGAAAGGGACAGCGACAAACCAACCACGTCACCCAGCCGGTGCATTTTCAATATCTTAAAATTAATTTTGGTTAAAATACTATTTTAATAAAAAGAAGAAAAAAAAAGGAAAATCTGACAAAACTAAAAGTAAACATATCGGAATGGAATGTATTTCTAAACGCCGCAAAAAGTACTACGTTTTATTATATGTATGTATTGTTATTCATATCCATCTTTTCTAAAGAAAAAAAGATCCTCCATTTTATTCTTAAATCCTTGTCTGGATGTTGAATCTGTCAGTTATGGAAAGAAAGGTCCGTTATATTTTCTCGAATCCATTCTATTTGGGAAAGTAGATTTTTACTTGAAAGTTAGGTGGACACTAACTGTGTCTGTCTAGAACAATGGTATGCTCTCTTACGATCACAGTTGCAACGAAAAGAATATGTATTTGGAAAAAATGTGATGTTTTCAAGCAGTTTATAAAAAAAGAAATTGGTATATTTGTTTCAAACGATTTCTGATCAACACATATTAAACAAAATTAAATAAAAAATAAAATTACATTACTGTTTAACATTTATTTGTAGTTTGCATATTGATAATAATAAAAATGTTTCCCACCAATCTGAACATTTAAAGTTTAATAAACAAAATTTATTATGTGATAATATACGGTGAATGAATACGTTCGGGATTTTTAAAAAGCGCATAAATAAATAATTTTTTGGCATTTAAACGCCAGCTTAATTAGAATATACATAAAATATTGTTTTAAAAAAATACTTTTACTAAAAAAATTATTTAATGGCATTTTTTTTGGCAAAAAAATGAAGAAAGAATGACACATTTTATATAAAAACATTCTACTTTTATAAAAAAAGGCTTCTATAATAATATTTTCCAATATATATCTAGGACTTCTGTATCGGTGTTGGACGAAATATTTTTAACTATATAATTCATAAGTGGATATATATACATTTTATTATACCAGAGTATAGAAATTTTAACAAAAAGCACCCTTTATTATTACAATTGATCGTAACTCAGAAAATAATGTGAATTTTTTAAATCTTTTCGATCAACCAAAATATAGAAGTAATAGCTACATAAAGAAAAAATGTAGTTGTAATAGGTAGAAGATTTTCACAACAGGAGAATGTTTTGAAAACATGTCATCCATTCTTCATTTTTTGTCAAAAAATTGCACTGAAATAATTTTTTGTAATGATATTCTTAAAACAATTTTATATGTATATTGATTATTATATGTTTATAGATTATTGAGTGGACATGACTGCATTTGTGCTCATTTGTATCGTTTTAATCTGACTGACTCCCCCTTTTGTGTTTTGTGTGCTTCTAGACAAGTCATGGACGCTTCTGATCTAGACGTGTGCTCTGCACTTAAGAGTTTTGACTGTATTGGGAAGAATTATAGGAGAGCTCGTTGCCCCATATGACCTGATGGTCAATGGCCTCGCATTTTATAAATAAATAAAATGTTTATATTCTAATTCAACAGATATTAAATATCAAAAAATTATTCATTTATACGCTTTTTCAAAATCCTGATTACGAACGTATATAGTCACCTTAGCACTATTGCTCTTAATGAAAGAGAAATGATGTTTCGTATAGAAACAGTAAACAAGTAATATAAAAAAAGATGTAAGTGAATTCCTACTTGGGTCTACAAAGAAAAAAAATTTGTAGTTGCTTTTTATTAAATAGTTACATATGAGACAGAATCACAATATTAAGTGACAAAATAGAAAGTGATTTTCCTGGCAATTTTCCTTTCTATATATGGTGATGGACTATTTTTTGTTTGTTTGTTATTATATATATTCATCGATTAAATTTAATTATTCGAATGAATAGTATAGTAAAAAATGAAATCATATTCTCATAAATTAGGCTATCCCAGGTGGGGATTCGGATCTACGACCTTCGAATTAGAAGTCCAACGCGCTATCCATTGCACTACAGGGACCAACGAACAGTTTTCCTTTCTATATATGCTGTTGGACAACTATTTTTGTTTGTTACTAATTAATCACTAATTAATGAATTAATTTGAAACAAGTAATATAAAAAAAATTTAAGTCAATTCCTACCTAAATCAACAAAGAAAAATTTTATTTTAGCTACTTTTTATTAAATACTTACAATTAATATAAATATGTATATACATATGACAGAATCATAACATTAAGTGGTAGTCAATTTTTATTAGTTTTCATTAAAGTATCGTATTGTCATCCAAAACAGTCGTGTATTTAAAATTTCAGTTCAACTGAATACTTTAAAACGTAAGGAAAAAAAAACTTTTAACGTTTTGACCCAAGTCGCCAAAAGGGATGCCAACGTGGCTGTATTTGTAATTCTTTAAGTAATTAATTTTAATCAATCAATTTTTATTAATTATAATTATTGTATTGTCATCCAAAATAATCATGTATATAAAATTTCAGCTCAATCGAGCGCTTTAAAATGTATTTTATTAACAATTGAAAATTCCACCAAGATAAATAAATATATAGAGAGTGTGAGCTAATAGTAGGAATTGAAAAACTGTATTAACATCAAGTGTCGTCCAATACAGGTTTAAAAAAATGTATTTGAACTTGAATGGATCAACAGGAAGTATTTTATTAACGATTGAAAATTTGAACAATATGTATATGGAAAGAGTGAACTAATAGTAGGAATTGAAAAAAAAACATGTGTTTACTGTTCCGAAATGAAATTCTATATAGTTACTCTTGCTATTTATTACAAAATAACCTTCACTGTATATTAAAGTACGCTTTCTATCCATTACATTTATATTTTTTAAAAAAGGAATGACGCGTTGCGTTAATAGTTTACCCACTTGCATCTTTCTTCAGACCTTGGTTAACACTTATGCTAATGAAGTTTTCCTTAGGCGTTAGCAACATCACAAACATCATGAAGCGAAAATACGTTCTATTTGATAATGAAAAAAATGAAATTAAAACTAAAAAATTTCTTTTCTCCCTTTTTTAGGATTTATTGTATTGCTCTTTTGCGTTTTTATATTGTTACCAATTAATAAATTTGTAATGATCCTTTTCTCTTTAATATTTTTATATCCTTTGAATTCATTATTAAAAATTTTTAATTTATTGAAGAAAAATTTTGGGTATTAAGGAACAATCGCAACAATGCCAACGTTTAAGATAACTTTACAAGTTGACAACCCCGATTTCGCATGTGCTATATGCGTTGAGTTGGCAACCAGGTGTTTTGTTTCATATAATGTCGCCAATACGGTTGCGATAATACATACGTAACGAATTTTGAATATGAATATAATGATAAATTTAATCCAGTGAGGGGGATTTTCGATATATCAAATGTTAAAACAAGTTATGGGTAAAAAGTTTTTAAGAGAAGCATATTTTTTTAAAATTAAATTTGCTTCTATATATTTTAAACATAGTACGGTACATGCTTAAGTTTATCCTATTTAAATAGGACATGAGTTTAAAAATATGTACTTCTGACTAATTCTTACTAATTTTAAGACTTCAAACATTCATAACAATAATAACCTAAGACCAGAGTTTTAATTGTAAGCAAAAAATTCATCAAATTTATAATAAAAATAAAAATAATAATCGAGAAATCAAAATTTATTTTTAATTTGAAATTATTGTTCATCAAGAATAAAAAAAACAACAAAATTATTTATTCAATGTAACTGAAATTTATGAGTAAAAATTCTAAATATTTTAATATTCTTCTGAGGTTTAATATCCAACATTTGTAAGCATGTAGTTTTAACTGCAGTTAAAAAACACTTCAAATTTTCTTTCTTTAATATTTAAAGAAATACGTTAGAGCTAAAAAAGAAAAAAAAGAAAAAAACGCTGTCACGAAATATATTGAGAAAAATTATTACAAATATCAAGAAATCTGAACCTTTTACATTTTAACTTTATTATAAAAATAAAGAAATCGAAGATATTTTGTCAAGAAGACTTTTTCCAACCCAATTTATTCTTGGAGCTTCTTTGAAGACAGTATGGTTTAATCTAAAAACATTTCGATTAAACAAATTTATCCTCATCGTTAAATATTAGGCGACATTTTAACTGGTCGTACACCACTTTCTGTAAGATCATCCTTAATTAACCTTAACCGTGATGACTGTCCTCCCCTAAGGGTGGGGCGAATGTCAAACACACACGTCATCAGCTTCCTAGCATTTGACATCGATTGCGAAAACACATCAAAATTCTGTGTTGATGTTTCGAACATACCCTGTCAAATATTGTTTTTAGAGTTTAGAGTATTGTTCTAAATATATAACCTGGAAACTCTCTCTCTTTACTAAATATCATTAAGTAACTGCCATTCCAGATTAATTGTTTAAGCTATTTTGTTTCTGATAATTTATTTTAATTATTAATTTTAATTTGAGACCTTTTTTTTTCTACTTTTGCCTCATGATTTAATAATTTTTTTTCATTCATTTGCTAATGAATTTTCTAGCAATTCAATTAACTTTTGTTTTGTCAAAATAAATAATTAAACCAAATTCCAACAAGTACACTCGAAGGAATTAAAAAAACAATTTTTCTGATATTAAAAAAAATCCTAATAAAAGATTGAAAGAATGTTGTTTCATTAAGATACTATGAAATGATAAATTTTAAAGATGAAAGGATTTTTAAAAGTAAAAAAATACTGTATTAAATAAATATATGTTATAACCACATTTTAAAAGAGTTCTCAATAATAGTTTCTGACTAAAACTCTACTTAATTACCTAAGTCAGTCGTATTAAATTATTTTCTCTTTTTTGATGATGTTTTATCATTAAATTCTTTAAAAATTGAATAAGGTAATCAATATTGGATGTCGTTTTTTAAGCTAGAATAACGCGTAATATTACCAAAGTACTAAAATTATGTAGTTTCGAACTTTTCCATCAAAAAAGAAAAAAGAATCGAAATTGAAATTTTATGCCAAAATATATTCAGTTGAAAAATTATTTATCTTTATATTCTATGAACTTGAAACTATTGTTAACAATATAAATTATTTATTTTAACATTTTCCCCAAACAAATTTAATACAAAAAATATCGTTTAAACCCGAAACTGAAGGAACGGGAAATTTTTTTCGGCTTTAAAAAAAATTTCGAATTTTAAGGGATATTGCAAAAAAAAACCCTATCATATATCAACAAAAAATTAAGTTATTATTTATTTTATTTACATAGATATGTATATATTTTAAAAGCCATAAAAAACAATGAAAAAAAAAACATTCCGGGAACAATGAAATTTAATACAAAAGTTTCAATTTTAAAAAAACGTTTTGGAAACTAATGATATTTTTCTTTGCATTGTTTTTTATTCTGAAATTGTTAAAACAAATTGTTCGATTTCATTCATTTTGTTATTCATTTCACCATTGTAATGAGCATCTTAATAACTACGCCTACTTTTCATGACATTCCTCATTTTGAATGATGTGGGAACAGGAGCATGTGAAGAGTGGGATTATTCACATTTCATTTTCATCATTGGAATCTGCACTTTGATACTTTTTGCGCTTTGAACAAACTCCAAAATGTTTTTATCTGCCATAATCGGGGTAGTATACACATTATCATCATCTTGTAATGAATTCTTCCGATTATACAATAGGCCATCTCAATAATTTAATCCGGCTGGTTATTTCCGTATTTTGTTCGTTCCCAGAAGTGAGATCTTTTCGTATTAAGCGATTCTTGTTTCGTGTTAAGTGAAAAAAATGCATGCAAATGCATTGCATTGCATTTTGTAGGGACTGTTGCACTATATCATGTTAACCGAAATTTCGTCTTAAGCGTTTTAGCGTTAAACGTATTTTACTGTATCACAGTAAAAAAAAAATTGTTGGAAATCTGTCTGTCCCACCTGGAATTCCATATATGATGTCTCCGAAAGATGAAATAAAAGCAAATCATGATGCTTTTAATCATGCCGCATTTAATTTGCATAAACTTCTTTTTTCCCATAACATCGATAATTGCCATTCTATTTAACGGCATACACGTGATCTGCTTATTCAAAAGATTTATTATTATGACTATTTTTAAGATTTTTTCAAGATTTAATATTAGAATAATTAGACAATGAATAAATTGAGTTTTGTGTTATTTTAAAAAAATTAAAAATAATTAAAAACTAGAAAAAAAAATGATTTTTAAAAATATTGATTTTTAAAGTTTCTTTTGTGTTTTTCTGATGATTTTTACTACCCGTTATTACGTATAAAATTTATCTTGTTTAAATAAACGTAACAAATAATTTTTTAAATTTTTGCCTCCGATTATAAGTTACATACGTATGTTTTTCTCTCAAAGCTTCAATGATAAAAATACCACTAGATTTAGTGGAAGCTTTAATAACACATAGCTAGAAAAAATTAATTATTTTCTTCCCAGAAGAAAAATAAAAAAAAAACATATTAGGTTTCTAATCCTCAATAATAATTCGGAAACGAAAAAAAGTTTTAAACGGGATTACTTTCAGAAATGAAATTTTTTACATATACGTTTCATCATAACTAAAGTACAGTCTGAATAATTTAATTGCAAATGTGACGGTCGATGGCATATAACATTTTTAATTACGATTTGCTGAATTGAAACATAGAAAGTATTAATCATTACAAAAATGCTCGCTAATTTGATAAATTATTTTAATTTAATTAATAGTGCAATAAGACATGAGATTTAATTAGGTGTGTAATATACCACATAATTTATATATATATACATAAATGCATCTGTGGCGTTGAACCTTTCAACTGTCATGCCCGAGATTATCTCGGGCACGGCACTAGTGATCCAAAATGTCACACTTGAGTATTACACGTGGGGTAATTTTTTTAGGTAATTTACTATGGGTGGTGTAGATTACTGTTTGATCAGGAACTATCCTTCCATCCAACAATCCGAAAACGTCAGAAAAATGTCATAAAAAATATTTTTATATTTACTATACAGAGTACTCTGGAACTCATTTTTATTCTATAAAAAAGTAGCTGTGTTTGGGAGGGGGACGTATTACCGTATTACACTTTTGTAATTTCGGGAAACCCGGTTTGGAGAAGAATTTTTACTTAAAATATGATAGTTTTAAAAATTTCAGGATTAAAAAGATTTGTGGTTTTTGAAAATTTTTTCCCCTTTTTCCCCCCAAAAGAAAATTATTTGAACTACAAAGGGGTTTTTTTTTTAAAAATTTTTTTAAAAATAAAAAAATCTAAAAAAAAACCCATTAAGGTGGACAATTTAAATTGGGTTTGTTTCTTAAAAAATTTTTTCCCGGTTTTTCCCCCAAAAATGAAATTTTTAACTATTAAGTATTTTTTTTTATTTTTTTGTTTCTAAAACAAATTTTATTTTTGGCAATAAAATTTGCAATTTATAAAACCTAAAATTTTTGTTTAAAAATTTTAAAAAGTTTTCCCATTAATATTTTTATTTTTAAACCCCCAAAAAAATTTTTTTGAAAAAAAAATTTTACAAATTTTTGAAAAATAAAAAGTTTTGGAAAAATCTTAGGGTATTCCCCCCGAAAAAAAAATTCAGAAAAAAATTTTGAGGAAGCCCTTTTTAAATATAAAAAAATTTTTTTTATATTTAGGCCCTGAGAAAGTACCCCCAACCCAAAAATTTTTTTTAAAAATATTTTGCAATGAAAAGTTGTTTTTAAAAGCCCAAATTTTTGGAAAAAAAAAAAAGAACGACATATTTTCAAACCATTTTTCCGTTTATGAAAAAAACATCCCATAACCTTTTAAATTTTTTTATATATTGCTAAGACTTCTCTATAAAGCCTGGACTGGGAATTTTGAAAAATTCACATTTTCAGAGTTATTATCAACTGAAATCATAAGCCGATTTTTTATAAAAATTGCACTACTTGGAAAGTAGCAGGGAAAAAAACAAATCTATTTTAAATTTTATATTTCCAAAAACCCAGTTTAGGGGTCTGTGTGAGGGGCTTGGTTTTATATAAAAAATACAGTTTTTATCGAAGAATTTTTCATAAAAGATGAATATTTTGTGTGTGTGTGAAAATTTATTTCCTTCATTCTTTGCCAATAAGATTGCATTTAAATAGTTTTTTTTTATTGTAATACTATTCTTAAAACAGTTTTATATCTATATTTTAATTCAGGTGTCTCTAAATGTCAAAAACAGCAGTTATACGCTTTTTCAAAATCGTTGTTCCAAACATAGTAGGATACCTTAGTTACTGAAATGCAAAAACATGCATAGCCATATAAAAATATGTAATGCAAAAAAAAAAAATGCACTTTACTTACTTTGAGTTCTTCAAAGTCAAAGAATCTGTATAAAAATCCAAATCAGGATATTCACCCATTTTAATGAAACAGTACACACGCTCACATAGTAGAGTTAAAAAGCAAGAAATAATATTTCAGTTCTTTTGTTCACACAAATATCAGAAATTCATACGTATTTTAAAGGACCTCTCTTATTTGCTCTTTCATAAATTATTAATATCCTTAAAACTTATCCCCGTTAATTATTAATACATACGTGAAGTATTACTTACATTTCTTATCAGTTAGAATGCAACTCTACGCATTTACCGATCCATGATGACGGTGACTATAAAATTTAAAATCATTCTTTTTTAGCATTAATTATTCTTTCACACTTTTCACTCCGATAGACGATGGCACAATAACTGTTACACCTACCCCTTAAACACAATCGGTATCCGAAACAACTAAACATATTCGTTGCGTTATTTGGAAACAACAGTTCGAAGAATGAAGATAAACGACCGCACAATTACAAACAAGCTGACAGAATGGCATCTTTTTGCATCGTAAGCTGAAATGCGAATTTGGAAGCGTCAGCGCGAGAGCTAACTTAATTTGCGTCCGGTAGTACTGCTTCTGAAGGTCTATTCAAATTTCATGCCTCAAAGCCACAGTTCATTACATTTTGGCACATAAGGCATAATCAGGAGTAATTAAAATTATTTATTAGAGATTTTTTTGTATTATACTCTGTTGTGAGATTTAAATTTCCTGAAACGTTTATTTTTCGTTCACTCTTGCATCTGTTTTATACGTCTACTTGTTACAAAATAAAAATTCAATACGAAACACATATTAAATTTTTTCACTATTATTTTAATGAAAAATATTGTGTGTGCGTGCGTGTGTGTGTGTGTGTGTAATCTCGTTCATTTAAATTCTTGTGAATTAATGCTTGAGTTTCATGTGATTGTTTTTCCTCTAAATTCAAATTTTGTAGAATGGTAGATTTAGTTTCCCTGGTGATGAAGATATATGGTTACAGGGGATACTATTCAATAATTTTTTAGGTATTTGCAATTGAAGATGCGATTCACTCGCGAAATTAAGTTCTGTACCAAACGATTACGCTGTTGCCCATCCGGTATAGTGGTTAGCGACGCTGAATGCTGTGCTGTTGGGACTGGGTTCGAATCCCGGAGAAGACGAGGATGTTTGTAAATGTATATGTGCCTTCGCGGCATGGGGTACTATAAATAGCCGTCGAGTTACAAATCTTCTCGTGAGGTTGGTGGGAGAGAGGTCCCTGATCCCCAGGGTGTTCTCCCTCAAAATTGGGGTGAAATCGAGCTAAATCATTCTGTCACCTGTACACGCGGTGCTCAAAGCTACTGCTAACGACAGGCGTCAATTAGCTCTTCGCCATGATGAATTTCGTGGGCCTGGATCCGGCCTTTGCCAATCAGGTGACGTTAGTAACAACAACACAACAACGATTACGCGTAATAGGTTTAGTTTTTCTGCAACGGATCGGCTTTCCTCGTCATTAGGAGCCAGGTTCGAGTCCATGGAGGGTGAATAACTTTTGTATGTCTATTTTTACATATAAAGATACATAATGGAGTTTAAATAAATTGGGAGTGAGAAATGTGCCTTTAATGATTAGAAACCTAATAAGAGCTCTTTATTTGTCAATATCATTCGTATATTACAAAATAATATTTATTACTAAACAATAAAAGCATTTTACAAGAACAGGAGAAAAGCCCTTTAAGGTATCCGACTACGTTCAGAACCGTGATTTTAAAAAAGCGCACAAATGGATCATTTTCATGATATTTAGTGTCACTTAGATTATAAAATGTATATAAAATGGTTTTAAGAATAGTATTATATATATATCAATAAAAAAATATTTAAGTACAATATTTTGACAAAAAATGAACATAGAATGACCCATTTTCAAAATATTCTCCTTTTGTGTGAAAAATGCTTCTATTATATAATAATATTTTGCCTGTGTATATAGCTCAGACCTCTGTACAGAGGTTCAACTACGAATTTTAAAAGATTCACATTATTTTCAGAGTTACAGCCATTTGAAATAATTATCGGCGTTTTTGTCTGAAAATTTCTCCCCTCTGTTGTCGTAAAACATAGATAAACCCACTTCTAAGTTATATATTTCAAATATTCTAGTTGAGCATTTGTACAGAGGTCTGAGCTATATACAGGCGATTTATTATTATAATAGAAGCATTTTTCACAAAAGGAGAATATTTTGAAAATGGTCATTCATGTTCATCAAATATACTTAAATACATTGTACAATATTCTTAAAACAATTTTATATACATTTTCTAATCTATATAAATATCTATATAAATCTATATAATAATCTATATAAATATTATCCATTTATACTCTTTTGCAAAATCACGGTTCCGAACATAGTCGGATACCTTAACGTGCCTGAAAACAATAAATTGTGAAAGGAGACAATAAATAAAACATTTATCAAATTAACAGAATTAGTAGAAAAATACGACTACCGACTTAACCCCCATTGTCCTATACCAGGGGTGGCGAACCCTTATGGATCAACGTGCCATTTTTTTCTAAAGAAGTGTTTAATGAGGTATAGACGTGCCGACAAATAGTTTTGACTTGTAATTATTGAAAAAATAATAAAACTAAGTACTAAAAACTACGAAAACTACAAAAAAATACCTTTTTCGCTGTATAGTTATAAATGTTTTAGTTATACATGAAATTTAAATTAAAATATCATTAGTGTGACTTCTTTTGTTGCAGATTATGGATGACAAATAACTGTTAGATTAGGATTGTAAGATGTTACTTTTTATAGAAAACATGCTGAATTGGAATAATCTGACAAACGATTTGTAAGCATTTATTTATTTTTGCTGTGGTTCACTTTTTTTGACAAGAGGGTTTGTCATTTGTTTCAAAATATCATTTTACAAACGATGTTCTGTGTACCACTATTCCAGAATATAAAACACACACCCCTTACTCGCTTTTACGAAGAATGCCATACTTTCTCGGTTCACCAAATTTGAAATTCTCTGTTACACTTACTACCTTGCCCTTTTTGCTCTTTTGCTGAACTAGCCATTTTAAATAACAGTTTAGTTTTTAATAGCATGTATAAACTTTAAAATACAGTTGTGTCAATGAGAAACTGACTACTCTTTGCAAAGAAAGACTACATCATAAGAAATTGTAGTCTACGACCGACGTAACTAAGGCAAGACAGTAACAAACGAGTGTGCTCCCCGCCTCTCCACGACCGACCACTCGCTTTTATTCATAATACTTCATAGCGAACTTCGAAATTTTGGAATAAAATTCAAAACATTTTGATCACTGGACTGCCAAAAATATTGTGTCGCGTACATTCAATGGCACGCGTGCCACTGGTTCACCATCCCTGTCCTATACAATGATGAAACTTGTCATAAAAGCAAATTAAACATAATTTCATAAAGCATCATTACGTGTAATCGTTTGCTACAGAACTGAATTTAGTGAGTGAATTGTGTCTTCTATTGTAAATATCTAAAACATTATTGTGTAGTGGCCTCTATAACTATAAATCTTCATCAACAGGGGAACTAAATGTACCATCCTACAAAATTTGAGCTAAATCCGTGACTCAAAACCTTGCAACAAATAAGAAATCGGAACTGTTGCTTTTTTCACATTAAAAATTACTTCAAAACGCGTTTATAAAATTATCCTTTTCATTATAACACATTTTTTAAAATTTCTTATTTTCTTCAATTTAGATGTATGTAAGAATAATTAAATTCCCTATACAGCACCTAACTTTTATTTTTCATTACATCTTCAAGTATTAAATTAATCACCCAATTATTTCTCCGAAACATATGACCTAACCACTAAACATTTCTGATCTCAGATCATTATATTTAATTGCTTTATATGTGTCAGCATTAACTTTCAAGTACATATCATAAAATACGAGATACTTCACACAGCTGGCATAAGTGGTAAAACACTTAAGATTTCACTGTGAGTCTCTTTTTTCTCTCTGCCTCTTAGCGTCATAAGATGTCGAGAATTCATTGAATAAAGTTTTTTTAAAAGAATTAAGTCTGATTCTGGCTCGAAACATGTCATGTATATAGGGATATACTTCAAAATTTAAAATATCTTTTTAATAAAAGCTATACATTAGTTATTAAGAGACATTGGATGATATCAAGACAACGAATTTGTCTATTAATAAATGAATGAAGACAAACGTGTTTGCTGTAAATAATTCATAAATAAGATTTAAATTTCAAATGAAAAAGTGAATAAAAAGTTTTTTTCGTTCATTAATTAATGACTTTTGATAAGAAAATTTATTTTCTTGTTCTCTCAATATAATAATTTTAACATTTTAGAGTAGTTATTAAATTCTAATACAAAAATTAAATACAATTCTGAACATATGATTATTTAAAGAGAATATTAATTATTATTAAATAATAATAAACATTCTCTTAATACTATTATTAAAGAGAATATACGTAAAGATACTTCCACACTTGCATTAGGATGAAAGGTATTTCTTTATAAAATAGCATACTCATGCAATTTAATAACAAAAAGATTCTACTTCTACAAGAACTATTACTTAATTAAATAGAAACAAGTATAATGAAAAAAGAATTAATGAGACATAATATCAAGGATCATTATTTGTGATGCAAGAAACACAAGCGCATAAAAAGTTTTTCATTGTACTTTTGTTTATGCCTAACAGAGAGAGCATTATTACGTTTAAAGGTTTACATGTTACTGTCATTAGAAGAGGTCAGCAAATATTTTATTTAATTCAATCAATAAAATTAATATGTCCTTCATAAAATTGGGAGAAATAAATTGTCGTGCTAATAAACGAGTTAAAAAATTAATATAAATATTAAACGTTTAAGTTTATTTTCTCACAAAAGATTTTTTTTGATGAATCACATAACAAACAGCCTAAATAGCTTATGTTCAAAATTTATTTCGAATTCAGCTATTAATCCCAGAATTTTTAAGCGAACGTTGGGGGTCATGTACCAAATAGTTTCCACGCAGACGATTCCCCCATGATAATATTCTCCCATTTGTAAATACTTCATAATAAATTAACTGATAAAAAATTTATACAGTATGATAAAGGTCCTTAAGAGAAGATTCCGTGAATTCCAATCAAACTTGAATATTTCTTAAAGTATTGAATTAAGAACATATAAAACAAATATTGAAGAATTCTTGCCACAAATTCGTAATTTACCAAATCCCTTAAAATGTTTTGGACCATAACATATTGACCAGGTCTCCTAATTCTTAGTGTTGAAAATACTGTGAATTTAACTCCATAAAATTTTGAATTTAAACGTTTCGCGTCATGAATAATCCTAATATCTAAATATTTTTCCATGTGAAAAATCACTTTTTACCATATCCGTACTTAACGTTTATATTTTTTAATATAATATATCGGCACTTTTTCTAGTTTTTTAAAAAATTTCTTAGATTCGAAAAATAGTTACCTTAAAAATGCAGCGTATATAACGCGCACTTTTAACATACAAAATATAATCGAAATTTACAAATGAGAGGTTTAAAAATAAAAGAAAATTGTGCATAGAGAAAAAATTACACATCTATCTATATATATCGGAATATTGTTTGATTAAAAGAAATAACAAACCTTATGAATTTAAAAGGTTGTAAGTCTGGAAGTATGGTATTCTTTTTTCTAAAGCCTGGGATAAAACCTCGAATAAATAACTTCAAAACATTAGAGCATTGTAGACGAATATTTCAGGATTTTTCGTAAAAAAGGGGGTGCAATATACACCAAAGTTAAAAATTGCTATTTCAATGTATAGGTTTGCGCCGGATTTTATAGTATATATTCGATAATTATTTTCCGTAACACATTTAATATCCTCTTAATATAAAAACCTTTAAATAGTTTCATTAAGCAAGAGATTATCCGCTTCTTAAATCCGTGCAACTCCAGGATTCCTTAAAAAATGTTATTAAAATCAAGATTAAAACATTTTATGATTAAAAAAATCAGATACGCGTGCGCGCGATAAAATGACATTGATAATGAGAAAATCCTTTTTGTAAATTAATTAGGTTAAATGATTATTCAATCAAAAGCGAAATTTAGTTCCATTCTATTCATTGCGAATATTAATTTGGTTAAACTGTGATGATAACTGAGGCAGTCATTTAAGTTGTACATTTTTTCCTTGAAGACAGAACTGTTTCATAGTAATACAATAAATTGGTGGGGGAGCTGAAAAACTAAAAAAACTTGCAGGTTAGTAAAAAAAAATAATTAAAATAAAGACTCGAGAAATTATTTATTTAAATATCAAACTAATTCATTTTAAAAATTAGTATAAATAACAATGTTGAATATTATTTTTCTTCGATTGGCTAAGCATTTTAGGGTGGATTGGGATTATATAGAGAAAAATATTATTATATTTGGAACCCCTATTTAAGCTGAAAAGATATTCTGTGGTGTGGAGATTAGGAAAAAAATAATTTTATAAAATAATTTCAAACTTTAGTACAGCCACAAAGGAATTGAATTCTTGAAAAAGATGAAATAAGATTTTTAATTTGGGTAAGCTGATTTTTGACTCGAATTAATTATTTTTCTGTTATATAAAAACCAAAAAAGATGATTACTGAAAAGTAAGTACTGAGTAGTACAATGTATACTGCAATAACTCATCATCCCAGCTCTCTGTTGTCGTACAGTCAAAACAGTCCTATCCAAGCTGTGTTCTGTCTTCCTCTGTATCATGCACTTTCATTTCGACTAAAGGAGTTTTATTAAAAGATTAATGCTCTAAATAAGTTCCTAAATGTACCTAATTGTTTTTTTTTTTCTCTTGTCACTATTCTCATCCCAATAAATACTGAAATGCCTGTTACGCTTCAACAAAAATTGCTTTGACATTTTCAGCAAGGGTGTCAAGCCTGACTTGGGCCATATAAACAAGGTTTCACTTAAAGTTGGCCGCAAAGAAAATCAATATATTCATATAAACGTAAGTTTATTTCGAATAATGAGCATTATAATAAACATACATAAAAGATTTTAAAAATTAATATTTACGCCCTGACACTTGACAGCTCTTCTCTGCTACTATCTTTCCTATTTCGGGAGAAATTTTGATATTTTAGAATACATTATTGTATGCCAATACACTGGCAGGGCCGCAAAAATACTCGTTGTGGGCTGCATGCGGCCCACGAGTTTGATACCTCTGTTTATCAGTAAAAAAAATAATAAAATGACTTAATTTCATTCCTTCTTGTTAGAGTATTTAACATAAAAGTTATTTTTTATTTTATTTTTTCCCTTTTTTATCTATATACCAGAGAGCATCTTTTTCTGCGCACGTAGGTCTTTGAAATTCTAAAAAAATATTCAAACCATCTTACTAAACATGGAAAACTATGCTTACATAAGATTTCTTGTACAAGAGATTAAATGGAGAAAAGGAAACCTTACAAAAGTTGCTGTGTTCTACAAAAAGAAGAATTTTTTTTTGAGACATTGCCAAAATTTAATTTTAAAAAAAAAGAACACGCTAAGAAAAATTTATTGAAATATAACCATTTTTTTTTTTTTTGTTTATTCAAAATGAGAAAACGGATTCAATATCTTTTCAATTTAAGATTTCAATTCCTTGCATTCTTTGATAAGTTATTAAGGAATATTTAAACTTTAAGCGGGAAAAAAGCGATTTTCAATATATAAAAATTGTTAATATAAAAAATAAGTAGTTTATTTTTATTGATTTAAAAGGAGATTCACACAGAGAAGGTTTTTGTCTTATTGTTCGATAAGGGTTGGAAAATTTTTAACGAATATTTCGTTTCCAACTCAGAATTTCTCTTTTAAGTATATATTTCTGATCTAATATGAAGTATTGAGTTTCTTTGCATTAATTTTTTTTCTTCAGAAAATTGTTGCAATTTTTTGAGAAAAAATGTATGTTTTGCGAAATTGGAAAATACTTAATCAACTGAACTTTTTTTTAAATTAATTTTTAATAAAACATATCCAACTCTTGAAAGAAAAGAAACGTTACGTTTTAGGGAAAATTTTAGCTGTTAAAATCGTCTTTTCTTTTATCTGTCTTACTTTTTTTTCTTCAAATGTATTTTTTTCTATCCTTTGACCTTTTACAACTTCGTTCAGTATCATTAATAATTGAGTGTTTGGGTATCTTGATCGATCATTTTCGAGTCTTCAATTTAATCAAAAGAATTGTTTTTAATCTATTTTTTTTTTTATATATATATATTTTTAGTAGCGCTTGATATTTTCTCTTGCAGAGATATTTATTTATTTTTGAATATATTATATAAGGCCTTAGAAAATTTATTAATACATTTAATAATATGTATTTTATTATAAGTTTCCTTTAATACATATACAGGGTGATTCGCTACCAGACCGACTAATTTTCAGAGTGTGTTTATAGGGTACAGAAATGACTCGGAATCGCAAAGGAATGCAGGGTCGCAAATTCCTTAGTTGCGAGTTGAGTTTAGTTGAGTTTGGTGTTTTATGGCACAAGAGCCAGTTTTGGCTATACTGGTAAACGTTCATAGGTACTGTGGTCTGGACGGGAAGAAGAAATTATGACTAATGGAGGTCGAAAATAGAAAGATCACGGGAGGCCCGTCGTGACACCCGTGTTACAGAGATAGTAAACCCCTAAAAGGAAAAGATCACTAGGTACGGGATTGTACACCCGTACCAAAGAAGGGAGCCCTGAGGGGCCTTAGTTGCGAGCAATGGCGCAAAGAAGGACAGAAAAAGAATAGAAACAGAAACACATTAATGGTACAAAAAAGATTTTACTGAAAGGTTGTTTTCAACAGGTGTTCGAAATTACGACCAAGGCAGGCCTGACAGAAAAGGCTATCGCGTGAGTACTCGTGATTGGATTGTACAGACAAAAGACCACCTCCTCATTGTCAAGTGTCCTTGTCATTCGTTGTCGATTCATTATAGTTCTCATTTAAAACACTTCTCATGTATCCTTCTGCTCATACTTGCTAAGTGGAGAATACGCCATTTTAGGAATCGTTCTAAGGACAACCACCGAGCTTCTTGCCCGTTGCAATCCGAAGGTCCGGTTGCAATCTACATGATCAGCATGTCGACCAATTTCTCGTTTGAATACGAGTTCATCCTACTGCCTCGGGAAACGGATCGCAAATGCCAACTTCCAGAAGGATTGGTATTGTTACGCTGATCGGGGCTCGAGGATTTTATGCAGATCAGTCGCAAAGAACAACACAGTTCTTTAAGAGCGCTGAGAATTTATTGTAGAAACTCCAATCTTTATATACAGGATTCAGTAACAATATTCATAAAATAAATCTCAGAAGGTCCTTACACCTTTAACAGCACTCAGACACAATTCTCGGTGTCTAAAATACACGTATGAAAAAGATCATTCACAAGCAATCACTCGTTCAAACAGAGGAAGTAATCATTTATCGCTTCAACGAGTCAAAGCAATGCTAACTGATCGCAAGTCAAAACCAGACGGACTGAATTTCGGCTAGCATCCCTCTATTTATATGCCTCACGGATAATTCGAGAAAGACCCGCTTGCGTCATAGATCTTGAAATTAATGGGTATCTCTACTAATTTCTAAAAGAATCCAACGGGTCCCGAGTTCGTCAAAAATGGTCGCCAAAAGGGTTACCAACTTGGTCGCCAAAAGGGTTACCAACTTGGTCGCCAAAAGGGTTACCAACTTGGTCACCAAAAGGTCAACTTTAAAAATGACGCAACTTGGCTCTATCGCCAAGATTTCGCTAAGTTCCCATTGAATCACCATTATAACGTAAGGGACGGCGTTGCTTGTAAATATTATAATTCCAATGTAAACTAAATCTAATTTTGAGTAAGATATATAAAGGCATTACGCATCCAAAAACAAATTATTTACACTATTTTACACCAAATTCGTAACAGTATTCACGAAACCTTCCGTTCAGCGCCATCAACCACAATAATGCCGAAAGAATCATCCAGAACATTAGTAATTCATGCAGCGCCGCTTTCAGGTCTCCCAAACGACTTCTGGTCGTAATTTCGAACACGAAGAACAAACCTTTTAATAAAATGTTTTCTGTCCCATTAATGTGTTGCTGTTTCTGTTCTTTTCCTCTGCTCCTTTGCACCATAGCTCGCAACTACGGCATATGAGCCTCTGCATTCCTGTGGGATTTCGAGTCGTCTCTGTACTTTCTACACCCTGCGCGTTTGGGGTCTGGTAACGAATCTCCCAGTATATTCCATGTTTTTATGTCATTTTATGTCCATATTCCTTATTTTTAGCCTAGTGGTTATGGTCACGAGCTCGTGGCTGGTGTGTCGTGATTTCGAGCCCTGGTGTCGCAGAACACCAGCCCTGTAGAAGGGGCTGATGCACGTTAAAACTGTCGTGGCCCAAAGTCCTCTCGTTGGCGTGTAGTAGTTTGGAGAGAGGCTCAGGTGTAGTCCTTGTCACTACACTGAGTTTGAATATTACTAGGTCTATCACACCAGTTGCCCTCTTCTTGCTTTATAGTACAACGTTAATATGATTCTCAACCTTATTTTTATGATACATAACATTAATGCCGTAAAACTGCTCAGTCTTGAATTTTAAGAGATGTTAATCTATATTTATTTTTTGGAAAATGTCGAATCTATAATATCTGTTATTTTTGACCCAAAAAATAAAATGTGAAGTTTATTAACAATCACAAGGAAAGAAGTAGATGACTTTGACTCGGATTTTCGCGAATGTGACATTCGAGTATTTTGAGCTGGTTCTCTCTCTCCTTGAAATACATTGAATTTAATAGCGGTATAAAAGTACCTAATTACTTAAAAATTCCTAGTGAATAGCAGAATGGTTTTCAATTCAGGTCACCTATAAAACTTCGACTGTCCTTGTCATATAACTGAAACACAATCAGTTTAACCATAATCCAGCGACGTTGCTAATGAACTGACTAACTGATTGTTTATTGGCATTACATTAGAAGCGGCACGGTCAAATCATTGAGGAGACAAATGAGCTGTATGGGGGCATCAAATCTCCTAAATTCCTCGAAGTGAGGAACTGGGGCTTCAAAGGATATAGAGTAAAACGGAACAACGGTCTTTAAAAATCGAAAACCAAATTTTCTATTTTTGTTACAAGTCATCAAGGACATTCGCTTACCTTATTATTGTATACAAGAGAGATTATTTTTATCTATAGTTTTTCTTATTTCATTGTCTTTTCTAAATGAAACGTGCTTTTATGAACAGTATTTCTCGATATGTATGCAAGAAAAAATGTACAGTACGGTTTAAATTAATTTAATTGGAACAAAATAAAAAACAAATTTTAAAATACTATGCTATTATTCACATACTATGCCCTTATATTCTCTGATAAACGCATGTATTAATGTGAAGTATATCTTTAACAGAAATACATATCCTCGAATACATTTTGGCATTGACTCACTAGTGCTATATTCTTTACTTCATACTCTTTGAACTATACTCATATAACATGAGTTATCACGCGTTCTTTTTTCACATATAGTCCCTCTTATCTACACAACTTGTCAAAATATTCCAAAAGTTTACTATGGGGTTTGATTCTGGTGAAATTCTAGGCGAATAAAGCACGTTAATTTAATTTTTAAGAATTAAAATTTTGACCACTTTTAAATTACGAGAAGGGGCTAAATAATGCTGAAATGTCCCGGAAAACAGTTTGCATGATTGAAGAAATACTACATCATAATATTTCTTTGTACTTGGTTGAATTCATCATACCTAGAGCAAGAACTAAGCACTCAGAGTGCCACTTGATGGAAAAAACCTCAAATCATCTCAGTGGGTGGGGATAGTTGATCTTATTCTCAGGTTCACACACTAATACTTCATGCCACGACATTTCATTTCTAACCCTGAATAAAGATATGAGCTTCATCATTGAAAATTAACTTTTTCCAGTCATCAGCGATCCCCAATTTACATTTTGTTGATTTCGATAAGATCCATTCTTAGATTAACTCTATTTGACCACATCCCTGAGAGTAGATTTCAGCAAGACCAGTTCTTAGCGAATTTCTACTCAACAAAACAAACATGTTTACCAAATTTCCAGTCCGTAGGCCGTTTTTTACACAACACCCCTGGGAGTCAATTTCACCAAATCCCGTTCTTAGTGGATCTCTACTCAACAAAAGAAACAAGCTCACCAAATTTCATTTCTGTAGTTCTAAAGGCCGAATCACACGTACATTTTTGGTGCAACTTTTTGGACCAATTTTTAATCCTATTTGAGGGTGAAGGGTTGCTGTACGCAAAACGACATGCTCTGAACATCAACCGTGCTCTATCTCCTCATTGAAAAATTACTCGCCGATTTTTCTGTTTCGGCAAACGAACATCCAAAACTATTTCTTTTATTTCGCTCGCGCTTTTGTTGAGGGGCATAAAAAGAAATGGAGCATCATTCTATTTAAAATACTACACGCTGTTAAAATATTATATACTATTAAAATATTATACGCCGTATCTGATGCGTTTGACGAAATCAACACCGCCATCTTGTTTATGACGTTGGGCGCCGAAGAACCCTATTGGCTGGAATTTCAAGCAACTTTTATCTGAACAACATTTTGAGCTCACTAACAAAAAGCTGTTCGAAAGCCATTGCTATGGTAACTGAGTAAAAATTGCACGAATTGGACGAAAAATTGCTCGAAACGTGTACGTGTAAGGCTGTTTTCACCGTATGTACGAGAGCATGAACTTGACGTGGAGCCCATTTTCAAATAGAAAAAAAATGCCTCAATTTCTATAAAAATTTGTGACATTGTAACTCATGCATTTGGTTATAATACAGTGTTTTTAAATTTTCAAAATATTTCATAAATAGTTAGTTTTTCCTTTTAACATGTGAAGGGATAGCTCATTTAACATTACGGTATAGAAGAAAAAAAATGCAAAACACATTTTATAAAAAAAAATGTGTCAACTCGGATAAAAATAAGTAGTATGATAAAATAAGGGATTCTCTCTACAGGATAGTGTAGCCAAAATATAATATTATTGTTTGTGTGTGTGTGAGTACTTTTATATCTCAAAAAATGTTCGAATTTATCTCCTATTCTTTAATATTAGCCGAAGATAGCCATAAAGAGTTTGGTAGATATCATGATGGGGGGGTGAGTGATTGAGTCGTTTTCCTTCTTTAAATATAAAGAAAAACCGATTCACGTAATCAAATGACTTAGGTGACTGCTGGACAAATATAAAAATAGTATTTCTTATAATTAACTGAAAATTACAGAGCAACAAAGTCTGAGAGAATCCGACGTTGAATATCCAGATCTTTCCATACAATCCCCAATACAAACAAACACACAATTTCCTTAATAACGAAATACAATAAGACATTAAAATCCTTTTCTTTTTCCCTAATCATCTCACTTCCACTAGCTTCAGCAACAAAATCAAAAAAGACTCTGGTGAACTCCGAATCTCTTCAGAATTTGATCTTACAGCTTTCGTCTAGACACATGAAGCCTTAAGCTCCTTATTCTAGATCGATGCTCTTCTAAAAAGCTTTTCATTGTAGGATTTTATCTGGTGGGAAATGAGGCAGTTTTAAATTAATTGGATCCATTAAACATACATTTTCTTACCGGGGTTATCATTAGGAAATGAAAATATTATGGATTATTTACTGCTGTTTACTTGCAGTTTGGGTTTTATTAGTCGTTTTTTTTATTGAAGTAATTAAGGATTTATCGTATTTGAAGGCATTCTTTTTAATCAGTTGATTGTTTAATCAGGCGAATGGTGGATATTATTATTTATTTATAATCCTCTTACAGTAGTCGTTACAAATAACTAAGCGTGTATCTATATACCTTCCTATCATGGAATTAGTCTTACTTTTAAAACGAACGTAAGTCAATAAGATATATGTTATGAAAAGCTTAGGGCTCTATCATCAATCAGCTTAAGGTTTGTGATCAGCTGAAAATTAGGTTTCGAATCTGAAAATTAATAAAGAAAATATTCTTGAAAATATTTTAAAAACTTCCTTCAATCAGATAATGGACTTCGTGGCTGGAATGTCAGGCGTTCGAGCCTAGTACAACTGAAGACCCTCCATCTAGAGGGCCAATTCACTTTAAATGCGTCGAGTCGCAAACATCCTCCCGTTGGTGTAATGTGGAAGTTAGGAGGTGGCAGCTCAGGTGTCGTCCTCGTCTCTTGACCATGGTTCAAAATTTCAAGGTCCGTCACCAAAAGCCTTCGTGTAACTGAATAGCGCGGCGTTTATCTCTTTACTCATTCACGCACTCGATCAAAATTCTATTTTCTTAAGGCCGTATCACACGTATATTTTTTCATGTAATTTTTCGTCCAATTTTTGGCCGAATCTGAGGGAAGGTTGCCGTAAACAAAACGACACGCCTGACGTCAGCCGCGCTCTATCTCCACATTGAAAAATATTACTCGATTTTCTGCTCGGAAAATGAACATCCAAAATTATTTCTTTCAATTTCGCTTTGCGCAATTGTTGATGGGTGTAAACTAAAATAGAGCACCATTCTATTTAAAATATTATACGCCGTTATAAAATATTATACACCATTAAAATATTATACGGCATATCTGAAGTGTTAGACGAAACCGAAGCGCCATTTTGTTTATGACGTTAGGGCGCGAAGAACCCCATTGGCTGGAATTTCAAGCATATTTTATTTGGAATCAACTTTTTGAGCTCGCTATCAAAAAATTGTTCTAAAGCGGCCTATGGCAACTGAGTAAAATTGCACGAATTGAACGAAAAATTGCTTGAAACGTGTACGTGTGATACGGCCTTAAAAGGATTTTTGAAACATTGTGATCGATTTTCAGGTAGATCAGTGATTACTGTTGCAAATCTCGTGGAAGAATGTGAGTGAATGTTTAGTGTTAACAAACGTTGAATTACAAAGCAACATGATGGCTATTGGTACCGGACCTCGTAATCATGAATCATGGTCAAGAAACGAGGACGACACCTGAGCTGGAACTCCCCTTTCCAAACTACCTCACCATGCCAAATGGAAGACTTTGGGCCACGTCCTATGTAACGTACATCAGCCCCTCTTCACGGCGAGTCTTCCATCGCACCGGACTCGATCTCATGATACGCCGGTCACCAGCTCTTGACCATGGCCACTAGGCTACCGTGGCTTCGAACCTAATCGATGGTTCAAGTCTTAATTCCGTTAAAGACGTTCAAGCGCAATTATTAGGCCAGCTTCCCTTTAGAATTAAGAAAGTACTAAAAGATTTGATCAGATTGTTTATTTACGTTGCATTCAAAAGCCACACAAAGGTTATTGGTGACAGATCTCGCACTGTGGAATGTCAGTCAAATGACGAGGTTGATACCTAAGTTGGAACCTCCTCCTCCAAACTTCTACACCACGCTAACGTGAAACTTCTGAGCTTCGCCAAATTTAAACGTGTCAGTCCTGTTTTCCTCGATGATAATTTAATAACATCAGCTGAAACAACGCTGTTTGCACGATTTTCACTTTTCAACTATCACTGCCGAACTCTTAAGGGTTTAAACAGCTTAGTGAGGAAGTTAGGAGAATGAGGTCAGGTGTGTGTGTGTGTCAACCTCGTCATTTGATCAAGGTTCAAAATGATGAAATTTCCCGGTAATATCTATCGTAAATCTACAAGACGACTTTAATTAAAACTTATCAACCACTGACTTAGAAGATTACACTAAAATTTTGTCAATATGCATTAATGTTACTAAATAATTATAAAGATTGTATCATTAGACCACAGGAAGTAATTTAAAGTTTCCCTCTACTTCCCAGTCAAAAATATTGACCTTCTCCAAATATTTTAAACTATTACTAAAACTATTAGGAACTATTTTATATCGATATTGAAAACTTTATATCGATATCGAAGATCGATATCTTGTAAACTTTAAATAAATTTCATCTATCTACTTTTTTTCTGAATAAAAATTTATCCATGATGATTTCTTTAAAAAAATGACTAAAATAAATATTGCATTGTAAAAAAAAGTAGTTTTATTAATTAATAATTAGGATTTTATTTAAAACTAACGGCTTCAGTTTTGAAATCACAAAATACTGTCTCTATGCTCTTGTAGATATTTGTAACCTTATTATATCTGCAGCGCCGGCTGGGTGGTACGGTTGATTAGTCGCAGGTCTTGAGCGCCCAAGTTCACGGTTTCAACCCCGGTCAAGACGAAGAATTTTCATAATGCAAAAAATAGACAATGTACATATCGTACAATTATGCGAGATGCTAAAGATCCGTAGAGTGCATGTTTGACTTGGGTGCTCTTGGCAAAATTAAATTCTTAGTACAATTCCGAATCGTCAGGTGTCTCTCTCTGGGAAGGAAACTGACCGTCAAAATTACGTTACGGCAATTGGTATCCACCTATATGGTATCACATTAAAAGTTATTACACCTCTGTAATAGAAAGAACCGATTTGCAGCCCCATTTGAAAGCAGAAAAAAATATCTAAGGCTGAATTGAAATGAAAATATTTAATTTTATACATCATAAAATCAATATTTTTTTTTAAAAAAATAATAGCTGTATTTTTAATTATTTTCGTTTTTATTACGGCAGTTTTAGGATGGAGGAAACACAATTTTATATCTCTAGCCCTGTTTCCTTAATCTTACAATTATTACACCTGTAGAAGTTATAGATTTATACAAAAGTTAGTAATATTTATATTATTCATTGATTAAATTTTGAATCTATAGTTAGTTATTACTGACAAGGGGAGGGCACGACTAAGGAAATTCATTTGGGATCGAGACTTGGTGTAATATTAGTACTCCTTTAGGGTGTTCACCCCTCAATGTAATTCCATCGAATGGCCAGTCAATTCGGAGAAATCAGCCTTCGAAATTCCTGCTTAGCTTTTATACAATTAAATTTTAATTTTCCGCAACGAGTTCGTAGCTTGATTGGTAAATCGTCTGCTTTCTATGCTGGAGGTTAGGGTTCGATTCCACTCGATCAACTTTTTTTCTTCAATTCATTTAATTATTTTTTTAAATTAAATAAATTTATTTATGAAAGGTTTATTAAATATTAAATGATATTTTTTGTAATTATTTTGAATTTTACAAAATAAAAAAAAATTAAAATATATAACTTAAATTTTTTACAATTAAAATTATTAAAAATTATTTTTATTTAAAAATATTAAAAATAGTTATTAAATAAAAATATTTAAAATAATTAGTAATGAAATTATTAATAATTAAAATTAGTAAATTATTATTTATTAAAATTAATTAATCACTCTTTATACTAATTAATTAATTAATATTTATTGTAATTAATCAATCACTATTTATACTAGTTAATTAATGACTATTTATTATAATTAATTAAACACTATTTATTATAATTAATTACTATTAAGCATTAGTAATTATAAGAAATATTATTAATTTATTAAAATTATTGTTTATTATTAAAATTATGATTTATTATTGAAATTATTATTGATTTGTTATAGAAATTATTTAAATAAATTTGTTAAAATTATTTAAATAAACTTTTTGAAATTAAATAAATTTATTTGAAAATGACTTATTAAATGTTTTATTAAATTGTAAAATGTTAATTTAATAACATATAAAAAGACATATTTTTTTATTATATTAATTATAAAAGAATTAATTTAATAATAATAATATATTTTATTTATAGTATATTGTATTTCACATTATAAAACTATTTGCAACTAATTTTTTTTGTAAAATATCATTTAATATTTATTATATATTTTATTATAAATATTATTTATTAATGTAAAATATATTTATAAAATTTAATATAATTATTTATATAATCAAAGTAATTTTTTTATTTTATAAAATACAAAATAATTTCAAAAATATAACATTTTATTTAATAAACCTTTCATAAATAAATTTATTTAATTAAAAAAATAATTAAATGAATTGATTAGAAAAGTTGATCGCGTGGAATCGAACCCTAACCTCCAGCATAGAAAGCAGACGATTTACCAATCAAGCTACGAACTCGTTCCGGAAAATTAAAATTTAATTGTATAAAAGCTAAGCATGAATTTCGAAGGCTGATTTCACCTAATTGACTGGCCATTCGACGGAATTACATTGAGGGGTGAACACCCTAAAAGAGTACTACTATTACACCAAGTCTCGATCCCAAATGAATTTCCTTAGTCGTGCCTTCTCCTTGTGAGATAAATATCAGAACACTAGCTTTAATAATAGATAAATATTAAACATTTATAAACAAACTATGTATCTCCCAAATTATTATCGATGATGAAAAGTTTATAGTCTCATTAATCTAAATTAAATATCCTACAAAACAATGCCATTTGACAACATATTTCATTCTTATAAATAGTACTTTTTCGTCGGACGAAATTATATATGGACTCGCATATTTATTTAACCGTAATATATATTTATACTTAATTTATTTCAAAACATATAATTTGATTTATATCTTCTTAGAGGTTCTTTAATTTATCTCATGAGACAAATTTTAAAATAAATTATTATTCCAAACATACATTTATTTAATAAGCACTGAAGCAACGTCCAACAAATGACGTTTCAAATTTCTGATATAGTAAAATCTTCGAATTTCTAACCTCTTAAAAGCAATTTAGATATTGTTTCATGGGTAATTGGAAAACACGTAATTATTTTTAAATTATCGGGAAAGTTTTAAAACGTCATTAAAATATTGGTAAAAGGACTAATAAGATATTTTAAAACTTAGGATCATTATTTAAATCTAATAAAAGGATTAAGCATGATTAGTGCTATAAATTTATATTTATTTATTTCGTCTAAATTATTAAGTAAAAATTTAATAGTTGTGTGATGTCGAATAAATTTTAAGATATTAAATTCTTCAAGTGTATGGAGTTTTAAATTTTATGTAGTTAAATTGTGCTATATCATATAATAAAAAATTAAAATAATACTCATATACATAAAAATATTCCCATAGTTCAGTTGTTGAGATTAGTGGTACTGTATAATAAATCTGAAAGAAAGAGAGAGAGGAGTGAGAGAGAGGAGAGAGAGAGAGAGAAGAGAGGAGAAAGAGAGATGTAGTGATGAATACGTCAAAGGTAAAGGGAAATAGATTTTAAGGTAAATAGTAAAACCTGAGAATAAAAAATTTTTCTGCAAAAACGATCTCATATTTTCGTTTTTCGAAAAAGACTAATAAAAATCTTACTCATTAATTGGTTTTAAGGACAAGAAAATAATCTTATCTATCTCTCTCTATATATAATAAAAAAAACTTTCGTGATGCTGTAATAAATTTATTACATACTGTCGTAATAATGCCAAATTTCAAGATAACTCGCCAAATTGACACCCCCGATTTTGTATGTGACGTACGTGCTGAATTGGCAACAATGTGCTTCGTTTCATATACTGTCGCCAAAACGATTGCAATAGTACATTATTGCAAGCTCTCGCAGAATAATACCGCACGATAGCCTGGACTGCAATCGCTGCGAGAGAAAAAAGGCGTTGTCTTATGCGAAAATTTATTAACAATTAAAGGAACTAAATACTAAACTTTCCAGGAAGCTGAAAGAGCTGCACGTTTATCAAAACTTTCGGACTTCATCAATGAAATGTTGGACGATGCAGCTTCAGTGATGAGTTTAACTAAAGAGTATTGCCAAGAACAAATGAACAAATAAATAGAACTGCATAACACATGTAAATGACAGTTTTACAATTTGAGGAATGAGTACAAACAGTTGTGTAATCTGTACAATGGGAGAGAGTTGATCTGTCATTAAGTGAATTGGAAATACCCCCTCCTGTTTTTTTTAAAAAGTAATAATTATAGATCTATTTATAATTAGTATAATTTAGTTTATTTTATTTAGTATATTTTAGTCTATTATAATAATTATCTATTAATAATTTTTCCGCTAGTACTAAGCCTTTCATTTAATATTAATTATATATTCTAAATTCAATCTATTAATGCAATTAAATTACCTATTTTGTGTATTTCTAAGATTCAAGCTATATATATATATATATAACGCGCACGGAATTTACTTCTAACTGTTATGAATTAATTATTATAAGAGTTTTTTTTACTTGAATTATATATGAACTTTTAAAATTATTGCCACACTTTTATCAATATAATTATATATTTTCTCCTGATAAAAAAATTATTTTGAAATAAAAATTTTAGAACCTTTAAATAACATAAAATTTATTTTATTTCTTAAGCACACTATAAGAAACAACATCAAAAAGCTTTAAAATCTAAACTTTTAACCTAAATTTCATTATTTGAATAAACAAATGCTTCATAAATAGCCTAATAGAATAAGATTTAAACATATTTTCGAAAGAAGGAAAAAGCTCTCTGCAAACATATAAACATTTATTTTAAGCCTTGGATATTTGTTTCCGTGTTTTATAAGTACACATTTCTTCCAGCGTTTTTTGTTGTTGTTGTTGAAAGACTGATAAAAATAAAATTCCATTTTCCATTTAAATTTTCACTCGTGAATATCTAGAGAAAGTCACTAAGTAAATTTAATAATCCTTAATATCTTCTCTCTCTCTTAAAGTTCTTTAAGTCACACATGATAGAGTACTTTACTTGTTATTAATATTATTTTATTTTATTTGTTTTGCTCTTGACCTAAAGAACTCAAGGTGTAAGTTATTCAAAGTTATTGAGAAGAAAATATTTTTCCGGAACAACGTTTTCTGGTGTAGCATTTCTGCTTTTTCAATCGTGCTGGTAATGCATAATTGGTCTACAAAACTATTTTCAATTTATAAAATACGTTGCTAATACTCTTAATAGTCTGTTAAGTTACAAATAATTTATTTTTTAAGGTTTCTATCAGCTCTTTGATGTTTACTTTTTCCATCAGATCTACAATGGATAAAATTAAAATTTTGTTTGCATTTGAACCAAATTTTGTTGCTGATATACCAGAGATTGAAGATAACCGGTCACGGGATTTTACGTCATATTCATATAAAAAACATCGTTTTAAAAGGATAAATTCCTTCTTCAATAGCTACAAGCTTCCGCGTAATGTGACAAGATTGACCAGTTCATGTCAAAGTGGAGTAAGCAGAACGCCGTCATAACCTACCTCTACTACGAAGCACTAGAGTTTAACAAATACGTGAAAACATCGGTTGCATTTATAATTTTTTTACTCGTACATTTAAGAGATATATATATTTCTTCGCGAAACTGTATAGATATGGTGCAGTAATATTATTTTTCAAAAATGAAAACACAATATTTCCTTTCATTTACAAAATTATTACATTTCTTACTATCAAGCAATTAAAAATCGCTTTTAATTCAGACAGTGACATTTATATACGCAATGAATCTGTCTTAAATAATTCATAAACAAGTACTACTGAAAACTTATAAGATTGATCAATAATACTAATTGCTTTTTAGTCTGTCTCAAGTATATGCTTTAGTATATTAAATATAGTGAAACTATTGTTCCAGATATAAATATATATAGGAAAAAGCGACTTCTTCAATCACTAATCACTATATTTGCGGAAATATTAGATCCAGAGACTTGAAATTTAGCAAGCATGTTTCTTTTATTAATTAGAGATCTACTAATAACGGGTTTTACGAAAGTTCGACCCCAAGAAGTGTTGTTGCTGTGTCCTTTCCAAGGTAAGAAGGAAAGTTGCCAGAGCCTGAGACAGATTGGACTTCTACATGAAAGGTGGCGACACCACTTGTTTTCACTTCCACAATTTAGGCATGGGCTAGTGGGGAGGGAAATATTCTCCAGAACCAAGCGTCCATGGTTTCTGCTGCTACCACCCACAAGACTTTCGGATCCACTGATTTAACAAGCACGTACTCCGTGTGTACCTCGGAGGGTATTTGATGGGATCGGGCATCGAACCCAGGCCCTCCGGTCTGCAGTCCAATGTTCTAACGACTGGGCTACTCATGACCCTCAAGAGGTGTTGAGGAAGCGTTATAGGTCAAAATTCTCATTTGTGAATTATTAGAACTATAGACATGAGGTTTGGCAGACATGTTTCTTTTATTGAATTAAAATTCGTTAAGAACGAGATTTGTGTAAATCGACCCGTTGGATGGATTTACACAAATCTTGTTCTTTACAAGAAGAGGGGCAAAGATCGCGTTAAAGATATAAAATATAAAAAAAAATCACAATTTTTGACATATTAAACACACAGATTGGAAATTTGGCAAACATGTTTCTTTTATTGAATGAAAATTCGTTAAGAACTAGATTTGTGTAAATTGATCCGAAGGATGGATTTACACAAATCTCGTTCTTTGCAAGGACAGGGACAAAGATCGCGTTAAAGATAAAAAATTTTTAAAAAGTCCCAATGTTTGACGTATTAAATACACAGATTGGAAATTTGGTAAACATGCTTCTTTTTTGAGTAGAGATTCATAAAGAACAAGTTTTGAATAAGTTCAACCCCAGGAGGGGGTATGGGGCTATATGTACGAAAATTGTCGATTTTGAGCTATCAGACTTACAGACTTTAAATTTGACAAGCATGTTCTTTCATTGAGTAAAGATACATCAAGAATAGATTCTATGTAAATTGACTCATTAGGGGCTTGCGAGGGATAACGGGGATAAAATAGATGAAAAAAAAATCCCATTTAATTTTCCATTTTTTAATTCATTTTTTGTGAATAATACGAAAATTCCTCTACTTATCAAAGAGTATTAAGATTAGGACTTTTTCAAAAAGTTTAACAATAATCCTCAAAAAGTAAATGTTTCCCCCTTACTTAATAATGTATCAAAAAATAGAAACTAACATAAAGCCGCATAATAGCTTGAACTGATATATCCTTAAATATTTGAAAAATTCTTGTTTGAACAACCCTTTCTAAATTAAATAAAAATTATTTTTAATAATCGTGATAAACCTTATATTAAAGATTCAATGATTCACTGAATAATATTGATGATAATAACACTATGACATAAGCATCACAAGCTTCAGCTTAGAGAATGTAATTTGCCTCCAGAGTATTAACGTGCCATAGGAGAATTTGGCAGCCTAAATTTGTTAAGCTCTATTCATTCAACTCATATTTAGATGTAATCCCCAAGGTATGATAATATGGATCTACAGGAATTTAATTATCCCGTAATTAAACCAAAACTTAAACCTCTTTAAGCAACATGACTCGACTGCATTTAAGATATGTTTATTCTGAGACAGATTGTTTTCCATTAAAGGATATTAAATATTCAAATATCTATAAACTTTTCAGGAATTTTGAATTACGAGAAAAATATTGTTCATTTCAATTGTTTAATTTTCTCTGAATAGCTTTGAGCATCAACAAATAAATGCTGTGATAAATTAATGAAGTTTTCAAATGATGCACTAAGAATCTTTTTTATTTCAAATGGCCTGCATTTTGGCACACAAGCCTTTACAGACAAATTAAGTCCCACAAGTGTGAGAGCCATTTTAGTAGTAGCACCATCTAGTGGTGGTTCTCCCTACCAAACCTTTGATACTTGAATTAATTTTAATTCAAGCTCAGGTTGGATGCTAAATATTTCTGTGATTTAATTTTTCGGGAATACCAGAGTCAAACCGATACTCAAGGGATCTTTTACATGCCTCTTGATCATGTGACATGCATGCCTACCATTTTCGCATCCAGAAAATCTATCGACAGCCGGTATCGAACCCTCAAACCTTGGCAACCTTAGAGTCAGCAATGCTGCCTCTAAGCGTCCGAGCCTACTTATTAAAAGTTCTAATGCAGTATTTATCAGAAATGCTTCATTTTGAGTACTGAATATTTTTTTAAAAAAATTGTATTAAAATTAATTTTTTTATCTATCATCACGAGGATTACTTGACAAATTTTAGTTATTTTAACGTGAACATTTATTTTCTTCCATTTCTTCCAATAAAATTGTAAAAATTAAAATTTTTTCGCTTTATGTTGCATGGTTCACTTATTTATGATATTCCTGGTATTGTCGAATTTCATACAATAAATATGGTTAAATACCTCTTATTAAAATTTTAAATTCTGGAACATATCATTCTTAAGTTATTTTATAATTTTCTCTCTCAGCTTCATTTTAACTACTTTTATTGAGAAATAAATAAATATCAAATCCTTTTTTGCGTTAATATTTCTTCTTTTTGAAAAAAATGATAATTTCATTCAGTTCTAATAAATCAAATTTTGAATGAGTAAAAAAACGGGTAATGAATAAAATTTGTTTCAAAAATTATTGTCCTTTTTGGTCTGTTTAAGTCAAAATCAAAAAAATCTTCGTATTATCTTTTAGAAATAATGAATAATAACTGATTCAACACAGGTATGTTTTTGGAAATTTTTAATTCATGTTATGTTTAATAATAATTTTAAAAAATGATTGCATGCCACTTTTTTTATCAAAACTTATTAAAACTTTGCATACAGTCTAGGTATTAAAAATAAAAAAAAAAAATTGAAATTTTCAATGAATGTTCAAAGATTATAGATAATTTTACGTTAATGACTTTTCGAGAAATTGGTTGTAGTTCAACGTTGTGTAACATTTTTTAAAATAACATAAGGTACAATTTATGTTTTCAAATCTCCAAAGGATGCTTGGAATCAAAGAGTTTCACCAAAATTTGAAAGAAATATGATTAAAATGCATACATATTATATTTGGAGTTTTTCTCAATTAGAGTAATTTTTTGCAACAAAATACTGCGTTTATTTGAGGTTAGGTCATTATTTTGTACTTCATAATTTTAAGGGGACACAGTATAATTCAATTGACAAAAATCGGTCAAAAACTCTAATCTAATTTTTTTAGCCTACATTATTCTTTATTTACGTTTCTATAACCTCACAAAATTTGAAGGCTCTAAACTTAAAAAATGCAGAACTATGATAGCTTTTACATTCGTTTTTATTCACATCCCTATGGCAAATTAAAACTTTAAATTTGCTTATCTCAGAAAAATAAAATAACTCGTTTGTCTTCATTTAAAATGCTGAGGCTTTTTTTTCTATTGTGCCTAATGCTTAGAATTTTTTTACCTATTACTAACAGTACATCTAACAAAAGTTGGTATGCAATTTTGAATCAAAGCAATACTTATTTTTTTAAAAATAATTGAACTCAGAATTTATACATTTTTTTAAGGAATTTTCAATAAGCATTCATAAAAAGAAGTATTGTACGAATACCAATCATGTGATCGCAAAACCTATACCAACTTTTTTTATACATAGTTGGGCTTACTTGTAAAACAAATTTCATGTGTGTATGTAAATTTTTGTAGGAGGAGTAGCATTTTAAAATCATGTCACAAATTTTAAGATTTTTCCTTAAAAAATTAAATGCCTAGTTTTTTATGAACTTTTGAGCATAAAATCTGTTTTACATAGTATATACACATAGGAAACAACCAAAAAATTTTGAAAATCCTTAAACTAAAATTTTTGTGTAAAATCGTACCATGTCCCCTTAAATTAAGTTTCTATATTCAAATAGTTAGATAAATACAAAGCTGAGTGTATTATATATAAAAACTCTCATCTCTTCAAATTTATTTTTCCATTCAATTCTTCTGAAAGGGCGTTTTTAAATTATTTTGTTCCTGAACTCTACACAACATCTCGTTACTCTTATTTTTCAATTCCTACTATTAGCTCACACTCTCTATATATTTATTTATTTATTTATCTTGATGGAATTTTCAATCGTTAATAAAATACATTTTAAAGCACTCAATTGAGCTAAAATTTTATATACTTGATTATTTTGGATGACAATACAATAATTTAATTATAATTAATAAAAATTAATTGATTAAAACTAATTTTTTGAAGAATTACAAATACAGAGAAGTTGGCATCCTTTTTGGCTCCTTGAAAAGGTTTTTTTCTCACCTTTTAAAGCATTCAGTTGAACTGAAATTTTATCTACACGATTGTTTTGGATGACGATACGATACTTTAATGATAAGTTTAATAAAAATAAATTACTACTTAATATTGTGATTCTGTCCTATGTATATACATATGTATATTAATTGTAACTATTTAATAAAAAGTAGCTAAAATAAAATTTTTGTTTGTTGATCTAAGTAGGAATTGACTTTAAAAAATTTTTCAATTACTTGTTTTTCTTTAATGCCTAATGGAAGAAGCAAATTAACTTCAAATTTATTTCTCAGAAAAAGTTTCACGTTGTCAAATTTTGCAGTAAAATGACGCAATACTGCATTATCCACTTGATCCGACCAATCGGTTTGTAAAGATTCAATCTCTCATGTATCTTAGAATATTCCAGAAATTTCAAAGGCTTGAATAAGTCGGAGTTTTGGGGTTGAAAGAGAAATGGTATTGCCCATCAGACTTTCACTGGAGGGTTTTTTTTCGTGGGCGTACAAAAAAAGTGGGCCTTGAAGCATTGGAATAAAAATACAGCATTTTTAAAAATAAATTAATCAAAATATTATGTTAATTCAAGCTATATACCAGTGTTTCTCAAACTGTTGGGCACGCCCCCCTTAGGGGGCGTGACAACTCTACAAGGGGGCGCGAGCCTATTGAAAAGTCGAGAACAAAAGATTACTTAAAAAAATTATTAATTTTCCGAAAGTAAACAAACAAAATACATTCTGACATAATAAAAAATAAAATACACATTTACACTGATACAATACTCTTATAAAATATTAGTGTGATACACAATGTATTTTATAATTAATTTAACAATGTTTTAAGTTAAAAACAAGTTTATTAATTACCAGTGACCCTATGGGTTTGTCATATATATAATTTATAACAAAAATTAACACTTATCTTGATAATTTTTGTACGGTTTATAATTAAACCTTGACTGTGCCAATCATAAGTTTCGCGATTCGCTTCCCAATGCCAACCGTTTTCCACGTAGGCACGCGTATGTGATGTATTGGGGAAGGGGGAAGAAATAAAGGAGCAAAAATAATCTGGAATAAGTAAATCCTTCGCAAACATTGTCAAGGTCCTTTTATTGCATTCCAAAGTCTTAGAATAATTTTACGGATAGCAGTGCGCAGAAAAAATCGTACTTTGGAAAGACGTATATATACGTCTGGAGAAATAATGGCTTTGGCATAGCGAGACGTTTATATACACGGGGGGTGCTTAAGAGGTTGAAGTCGTATCGTAGTTTTAGCGTCAAAGTATAGTATTTTTGAATTCAGTACATTGTTATTGTGTGTGGGGGCGCATGATGAAAATAATGATTGAATATTGGGTCGCGAGTATTGCAACTTTGACAAGCACTGCTATATACTGTAATATCCAGAGTCTAACGAGCATTTTTAACACAAACAAGTAATATTAAAAAAAAATTTTAAGTCAATTCTTACTTAGATCAAAGAAAAAAAAATTTTTAGCTACTTTTTATTACAATTAATTTAAATATGTATATACATGTGACAGAATCGCATTATTAAGTTTTAATTAATTTTTATTAATTATCATTGAAGTATTGTATTGTCATCCAAAACAATCGTGTATATAAAATTTCAGTTCAACTGAATGCTTTGAAACGTGAGAAAAAAACCTTTTCAAGTTTTGACACAAGTCGCCAAAAAAATGATGCCCACGTGGCTGTATTTGTAATTCTTTAAATAATTAGTTTTAATCAATTAATTTTGTTAATTGTAATTAAATTATTGTATTGTCATCCAAAATAATCATGTACATAAAATTTCAGCTCAAATGAATGCTTTAAAATGTATTTTATTAACGATTGAAAATTCCACCAAGATAAATAAATAAATATATACAGAGTGTGAGTTAATAGAAGGAATTGAAAAATAACACCGAAATTTACGTGTGCGTGTTATAAACCGGTATAAAAATAGGAGTTTTAAGGGTAAAAGGAGAGATGAGAGCATAGAACAATAAATGACATTCCTTATGAACTTAAAGATATGTAATTCTCCAAGTACACTTTTTTTCTTTAAAGCTTGGAATAATACCTCAAATAAATGACTTCGAAACATAACAGAGTTGCGCATGTACATTTCAGATTCATTTTATAAAACAGGGTGCGTGTTATACGCGCGGCGAATTTATCCAAAAAACTAAAAGTTGAAGCTTGAAATTATAGGTGCGCGTTACATAATTTAGATCCTGTTAATGAGATTTTAATCACAAAAATATTAATGTGCAAAGAGAATGAATTCAAAAATTCCAATTCATTGATAACAATTTAAAAGTAATTTGTAAAAGTAGAGTAAACTATAGAAGAAAGTTTTTTAAATATTTTTTTAAATAAAATCTAATGCATTTAGAATTTTAAATAGTGAAATAAAGGAACAAAGTTTGCAATTTAACAACTGCCTATATTACCCGCCGGCAGTCATATTACATATTATATTTCTTGACAGATTTCAGCAAAAGGTTTTCCTCGGAGGAAATTATGCAACAAATCACAGGAAAAATACTTTCTAAACGACTCTATACTAACGAACTATTTCCTGCCAGACGTGTTTTCTCATTTTATCTTCCATTTAAATATTGATGTAAAGAATAATGTTCTAACATAAAGAGGAAGGTGGAGGTTTCCCTCTCAACCATTTCCGTGTTTTGTTACCGAGGTTGCAATAAAATAAACTCCCCACATTTCCAATTTGCACCCTGAGTAGGATGAAAAATATTTCCTTATTGCTTCTGAGAACAGACAAAAATTTTCCAGCTCAGCTGGTCGTATGTCTTGGATTTTGTTCCTATAGCGAAACCAATTTGTATTTAGCTTTCCGAAATGTTTCCTAATCAGGATGAATGAAAATTGGATCCTTTTTTGGCGAGTTGGTTTTATTTCTTTCAATAAAAACCTTCGCTAACATGTTTCCACATCGGGAAAAAAGAAATGCTTTCAATTATGGGGAATAGGACGGTTCGAAAAGGAATAAAGTTATTTTTATAGGAATTGCTTAAGTGAAGATTTCGTGGAGGAATTTTTCATTAGCATATTTGAAGGGAAAAATAAATACATATATATATATTTAATTGTCGTTATTTTTTTATCATTTTTATAATTTCTATGCAATGGCATAATTAATACTGCTCAAAAGCGTTTATATGAACATTAATCCCTCAAAGCACACTTATTTTGTAAAAGCAGGCAAAACAATCAATTTTTTTTTAATAAGGTGATTGTCTACCTTGAAAATGTCGTTTTTCGTCTACAAAGAGCATTTTTTAATTCAAAATCCTATAGTTTGAACATTTTTTTTTTCCCAAAACAGTTTTTTTTTCCCCTTTCGCGAAATAAAATAAAATTATAATGATTTTAAAAACGTCACCAAGCAAAAAAGGGTAGTAAGTATAAAACTTTAAATGAGTTTTTCTCAAAATTATGGTTTCGAAAGAAATTCTTTACCACATACATGATATCTTAAGAACCAAACCAGATAACGTTTTGAAATTTTGTGGGAATGTTTATTATACCAATTTTCATAAAGTGGACTATAAGTTTTGTTGTAAGGTTAAATATTTTTTTCATTTAGGGTAGTTTTTATGAAGAAAAAACTTAACAAATATCAAAATTTTCATATTATTATGTATAATTGTCTGTAAATTTTTTTGTATTTTAATATTTCTCTTAGATTTTGGTTCAGTTTGAAGAGGCACCGTTAATATGTTTGTTGTGTATAAAAAAAATTATGATAATTGTATTAGAAATTTTTATACAGTTTTACCCGTTTTAGTAAAAATTTGGTAAAATTTCCTTGAAAACAACCAATTTTTCTAAAAGTACAATATTTATTTAAAAATTTTTATGGATTTACATATTTTTTTTATATTTTTCTTCCTAAAAACACTCATTTTGCTTCAAAAATTTGTTTTAAAAAAATTGGGTCCGAAGGTAGGCTTTCAAAACACCTTAACAAAACACATTTTAAAACTCTATTTTGACAAAAAAAAATAAATTAAAATACAAAATCAATCGAAGTTTTTGTAATTTTAAATTTTGATCCACATTCCAGATAAGAGCTGAATATTTCAGCCGTGTGCGTACATGGACTATATTGCCTTTCTTTTCTAATAATTTTTCGAAAAAAGCATATTTGTATCAGTGAAAGTATTTATTTATACTTTTTCAACAACAACAATAATAAGAATAATAAGAGTATTTATTTTAAAATAATTATTCAAAACTTTTTTTTGTCTAATATATTTGAAAGTAAGGTGCATCACATATAGCCCAACGTTACTACGTCTCTTTTCTTTCGCTTTTTCTTTGCTATCCCTTTTAGCATAACACACAGCGCAGTATCTTGCGTGAGCATCTTTTTTTGGTGTTGGTGGAACAAATCTGGGAAAATGACGTTCCGTAAGTCGTGGAATTCCTCAAGATTTGGTTCTACCCGATTTTTTCATACTTATATCACTATGATAACTTTGTATAAATCTTTTTCTACTTATTCGCTTCTAAAATCTAAACTTTTTTTCAGCTCAATTTTTTTATACAAAATATATATGTTCCAAATGTTTATGTCTAGCAAATGAAAGAATATTTTTAAAAATATTTATCTAAATTTATAAAGTTTATCTAAATTTACAAAATCACGATGACAGATCGCAGTCAGTTTCACGGATGCAGATGGCGATCCTTTATATTCGAGCTTGAAAATTACAGCAATGCAAAATATGATTCCGCTCGAATTAGTCTCGACGGTAACGGTTATACATTTACTTGGAACCTTACAGAAAACTCTATTATCCACTCATCATAATAAGTTGAACAGAGAATAATTTGTTGAAGTTACATGAAAATAGATAGCAGTCCACATTGAGTGCAGCGCAACAACGCTGGTGGAGGGGTGAATGGGAAACCATTTTCTCAGTTAATTTAGTTCCTGTTTCGCTTTCGTAGGAAAGCGAAGAGAAAATTACCTCACATTTCCATGATGACAAAGCCCGTCTTTCAGCCGGCTGCCACGTCTCGACGGGACGAGGAGAGAAGGAATAAATTTCTTTAATAACAAGGATTAAGAGAATAATATTTTTAAGTCCGTAACTCATTACCTTTTAAATAACTGTATGCGGTTTTTGAAAGAAAAATTTAAATAACCACTTGGAAGAAAGTAAGAAAAGATAGAGGAGTTTGAAATTTAAGATCATGAAGGGTGAAGTTGCCACACTAAACGCAATCAAAAGCTTGCATAGTGGGAGGGGATAATTAGAGTGAATGAAGTCTTGCAAAAGAAAACAACTAGTGTAACAATAAAGCATTAATTTTTTTTAATATAAGAATTTTTTTATTCGTTTCAAGACATTCTCATTCTTTTCAGAGCTGGTAAGTGTTGATACAAGTGATTAAGAACTGCTCTAGGTCTCTTAGAAGAGCTAGGGATATAATTGTCGTAAACTGGGATTTCCTTGATAGATGCATTTGGAATCTGTGGTAACCGGTTGAAGAAATTTTCTAATTGTTTTCTGATGAAATCAAGAAGCGGCCGAACATTAAGATCTTTATGCAAGACTTCGTTCCTGACAAACCAAGGGGTGTTTGGTGATCTTCGCAGTTGAATGTTTTGAAAAGGGCAATCTTTTCAGGTGAGTAACTGCCGCACTTGCCCTGATGGGAGAAGCATACAACATGATGGGGCGAAGAATGGCTTTGTATAATAAAACCTTGTGTTTTAATGCGAGCTTTTTTTTTTCTCTTGGGAAAATCAAGTGATTTAGAGTGCTTCTCATTCCAGCCTCTTTTTGGTGGATGGAAGGGATATGTTTGGCAAAGAGTTTAATTTAGCGTCAAGTATTAACCCTAGGTACTTAAACTCAGTAACCCAGGAGACAGGCTGATTAAAAATGTTGACATGTGGGAGGTTTCCGATGCATCATTGTCTAGTAAAGAGGAGGCATGCGCTTTTAGATGTATTAACTTTATTTTCCAATCGTTAAGCCAGATTTGGAGTCGAATGACATAATTTTGTTGTCGCTCACTGATATTGCGGTTACAGATGTTTTGTGTGAAAATGGCAATGTCGTCCACGTACATAGCTAAGTGAACTTTGGCAGTCTTCAGAATGTCACTGATATATAAATTAAAGAGCTTCGGCCCTAAATCGAATTACCTCGATTGTACACATTTATGCGAGAGTTTAGCCCGATCAAACTAACTCGATCATCCTTTTTAAAGGGTTAATAACAAAAAAGCCCAAATGAAAATAAAACTTTTAACTTTACCAATTGATAGAATTTTTTATCGCAGATTGCAATGTGATAATTCACAGAAAGAAAAAACAGTTACAAAAATTTTTAATAATTGAATTTTTTTTTTATTTTAGTTAAATGGGGGGAGGAGTGTACTTAAGTTTTATTTTCGCTATTCCACCATGGTTCAAAATTAGGAGGTCTGCCACTAGTATGCCTCATGTTATTTCTAAATGTGACGTTAATAAAGTACCATTTAAATAATCTTATTTTATTTTAGTAATTCAAAAAACTTTAAAATAAGAAATTCCCTTCTCTGCGTAACTGAAACATTAAACTACTTCCATTAGGACGATTATAGTTCTATGTAGCAGGAACCTTCTAAGTACGGCCTTGGCCAACATTTCCCACCCCCTCACACATACTGTTTATTTTGATCACGCTGTAAATTTAAAATGTAATTAAATCATACAAACCAATTAGGAAACACATTAACTCAGCATTTCTTAAACTGTAGGCAGCGCGAGCATATTGAAAAATCGAAAATAAAAGATTTAAAATAAATATTAGTTTACTGATAAGAAGGAAAACAAAATACATTCTGACGTAATAAAAATTAAATACACATTTACATTGATATAATATGTTTATAAATGTATCAGTACTGCACGATGTTTTTGACAGTTAATTTATCAATACTAAATTAAAAACAAGTTTCATAATTGCTTGTGCCTTCCATGAGCTAGTCACATACAAAATTTAATACTTATCTTGATAATTTGAATGGTTTATAATTAAAGTTGTATTGTAGCCTTAACATCTAAATACATTTTTATTGCATACGATGCTTTGGTATTGTATGGGGAGGGGGTGTAGTGAAAATTATATGGTTGAAAATTGGGTCACAAATATTGGAAGTTGGAGAAGCACTGCAATAACTGAAATATAATATAATTAAACATTTTAACTGTGACTAATGGTATGAGATTTTACCTGAAAACTTACAGTAAATAACATACAAAGGTAATTCACATAATGAAATTAATCATTGTAATTATTACTATATTACTGAGAATTATACAACTGTAGTTTTCCCTTGAGAACTGATTGCAGTTGTGGTTCAAGTTTACATGTTGAAATTATCAGCAGTGAATCTGTATATATATTTTGTGCATTTCCCTTTAAAAAAAGTTTTTTTTTTCTTTTTACATAGATAAGCAGAAACCCACGAGCAAATATATGCAACTGATTAAAATGTGTGAGGGGAAGACTCTTATAAAATTCCTGCAATGATGAGTTTAAATATTTTTCTTTAAAAATATTGCTACGCTGCAAGTCAATCATTTCCATTTGAAGTTCTGGGGAAAGAGCTTACATGTAGGCGTTAAAAGGATTTTGAAAAGCTTGATATCATTTGCAATTGCATCAAAATCTGAAAAACGAGATTCAAAATTTATTTTTAAAGCGCCCAAGCTTCAATTGAAAAATTTAGCGGAAATTGAATCTCAGTTTGCTGACAGAATATTTAACATATATTAACATACATGAAACATTTTTTTTCAGTTTAGATTGAAGCCAAACAGTGTGTTTGCTAAATTTAATCTCTCTCCCTTACTTTCTGAACCGCAGAGATCCAGAGCAACAGCGCGTTTTTTTTATTTCGTCAGTAATGTCTACTTACTCATGATACTGTCAGTCCTTGACAAAATGTAGGAAAGGCATTTTAGACGAAAATACCGTCCTCACGAGCCGTTTCTTCTTAAAACCAGCGTTCTATACAGGTTAAATGAGCTACTCAGAAACTAGCACGAGTTGCTGTTTATTGTTCAGTATTTGTTTTCTTAAGGTATCCGACTACTTGCGACAACTTTTTTTGAAATAATGGAGATATGAGGATTTTTTTTGTGATTTTTAGATTTATTTAGTATATTTTAAGAAAAAAATCCTAAAATTGAAAACAAAAAAAAAAATTAATTATTATTAAAATGGGAAAAATCTGGTGAAAATGTACAAAAAATTACATAAACGGGGTCCGTTCTGAACAAAAAATGTATGAACAAATTCTCAATTTTTCAATTTTGTATGTGTTACTTTGTTATTCATGTTTGAAATGACCTTCAGGATAAGAGATATTTTAATTTTTACAAAAACTTGAGCACTTTATCTTAGTGATTATATGAAATTGCTTAAAAAAAACAGTGATTATATTCTCATAAAGGACTGTAAATTTTGAAATAAAACAGTGATTGATAAATCTGAAGGTCAAAACACTTTTACTGTTATACAAAACATACACAAAAAATTTCAGAAAATTATTTTCAAAACCTTTTGAGCAATCGCTGTCCCCGTTTGAGTTTTTCGGGGGAAAAAAACACTTTTCGAGTAAAACGCATTTTAAAGTTCGACATCTTAAGTAGAGTTATGGCCTTTGCTTTTACCAAAACACTTGTAGTTTTTTTTCCAGTGAATGAAAAATAAATAACTTGGTATTTTTATTAAACTAATAGGATGAACTATAAAATAAAATCATACAAAAAAATTTGTCAATTTTTGAAAAAAATCAAGATTTTAGGGGAGTTGGATACCTTAAGCAAATGCTGAGTTTTCACCCTATGTTCACTGGCGTAGGTAGTACTGAGTGCGCCCGGTATCAAAATTTCTCGAGTACTCTTTTTTGAAGCTCCTTATTAGTTTAGGATATTTTGTTTACACATGTTAGGGCTCCTGACGCTTGGGGGCACCGTATAATTGATACGACTGATACGGCGGTAGCTACGCCCCTGCCTATGTTTCAAAGATTCATATTTCTCTAACTGAAAGGTTTTTGGACATTGAAAGTAATTTTGGGGATGTTTAGTCCCAGAATGAAATTTTATACCGTATTCATTGAGAACTACCGTATACTCAAATCTAAGCCACACAGCAAATTCTCAAAATGTTTTTCTGATTTTCTACACGTTTTTGAGAAAAAATACATAAAAATGTGTAAAAGGTTCATCTATATACAATGAATAAGAAATTTTAATAAAATTTAATGAGAAATAAAAAGTTAATAATTTATTTATTTTACCAGTATTTAAAACTTTTAAATACATGCATGAGCCTATAATTACTCTAAACGTCAGTACCATGTTTCGAAAATGATTTATTACTCCCATTCTCACCGCAGACATCGAAGTTAGAGCCAACGTCGCCATTTTCTCACGCGATGTTGTCTTCCGACTAACACATATAAACTGAGGAATAAGACAAGCCATCTATGCAAGTGGCCAGAATGGATGGTTACATTTTTTCTTTTGAAAGGGGTGGAAACTCAAATTCCCCCTTCCAACTAATGTTTTGCCTTCTATTCTAAGCCGCACCCTATTTTCAGTAGCATTAATACTTTAAAAATAATGCGGCTTAGATAGATTCGAGTAAATACGGTAGCATTGTTTCGTAGCAAACTATACATATTGCCTTTCATTCTACAGTATCAACGAAACATTAATGGTTCCAAATGGTCTTTAAATGTCCTACACTCACTATATCATTCGTTTTCTTTTCCCTATTTATTAATATTTTCTATAAAGGGCTAATTTCAATCAAAATAAGGCTAATTAATGCTATTACTAATCGTACTATAATTCTATTCATTTATCTCTCCGAGCTCAAAATTTAGAACTATCCAGCTATGGAGTTTCCTCGATAAAACCATACATCCACGGCGCATAGAAATATTCGAAAGCTCTCGAAAGTACTCGAATCTTTCAGAAAATCATTCACACAGCAAAACCTATTTGAACATGCTGTAACCCTGCTACTCGTTACACGATGGCGCATCACGATTAACCAAGGATAATTGACATTTAAGCGCTATTCAGCTATTCCCCACAAGAAGGCACTGCTATTCATTTAAAATGGTCAAACAATACGTAACGCGCAGTATGAGCATCATCTACTTCCATCATAAGGATATGTCCTTGACGCTTGCTCATAAGTACTAACCGAAATTGCAAAAGGAGCGGAATCTACTCTCATGTCCTGTGATGTGGGTACTTTTACTCTCCGGCTAAGTTTCGCAACAAAAAGTTGTGCTTGATTTAAAACTACCGAAGAATGGTATAATCGGTTAGCTAGGCTTTGGTTATGTGTTGTCGGGGTATAGTGGCCCTTACGCTACACATTAAAATATCCCTGTTTTAATGTAAAGTCCCAAAAGAGGGATTTCTAAATAACTTTCCCGATTTTCGTTCAAGCTGTAGAAAATTTACTGTTGACGATTCAATGGGAAATAAACTTTAATTTTAATCGACTCATCGGAATAATTCAAAGTAAATTAACTTTTTAAAATTCTCCCCAATGTTGATTTTTTTTCGTTTCTAATTTTCATCAAGAACACTTGCTAAATCTTAAATTTCGTACCCTGCTTAAAAAATTTCCTAACATTTGAGATTTAAGAAATGAGTTAAGTGAATGTGTCAAGCATTTAATGATAAAAAAATTCTACTCAACCTTTTATTAATCTTTTTTATTATCATTTTTTTTCCAACTTTAAACACATAAAATTTGTGATACAGATTATAATGATATTAATCCGTGATCATTTACGCAGTGAGACTTAAGAACCATTAATTAAAAGTCTGAAAAACTTTAAACATTAAATTTATTATCATTTAAAATAAACAATTAAATTCCGAAACCTAAACATATTAATCCAACATTCAATCATGCTAACATCTTGAGAAACATAATAATAACCTTCCCAATCTTTTTAAAAAGCAGACACAGGAGAACTGATGTCATAGGAGAAAAGAACTTTATGCAAAGCTTTATGTAAATTAAATGCGGCACGTCCATTGGCGGTATGATGAAAAAGCATCATGATCTACCTATATTTCACATAGCATAAATTCCAGATGAGATAGAAAATGGGGGTAAAAGCAAGTTGAAGGTTTATTTTTAAAAATTTGAAAAAAAATTATTGTGGAGCTACAATGATAAAAAAAAAATTAAGAACATACACATAATTATTTTTACGCACATGGATTTCTCATACCATGAAACCCTTAAAATCGAAAGTTCATGCAATTTCATTCAATAGTTCAAGAAATATTCAAAAAGTCAACCCCCTTATATAGGGAAACACTAAACCCAAAAAAATTTTATATGGAAAATTGTTTATAGAGGGTTTTTTTTAAATATACTTTTTATAAAAACCAAAAAAACAAATTTTAAATTCATAAACACTATATGTTAAACAAGGAATTATTCACACCTTTTTTTAACTTAATATATGAAAAAATAAGAAGAAAAAAAGAAAAACTGCAAAGAAAACGAGAAAAAAAAATTTTCAAAATTGAAAATAATTTTTTTAAAAAATTTAATGAACTTTTTGGGACATTTAAAATTTAAAAAAATAAAGAATATCAAACATATATTATTTTTTAATTTGAACATGGGACAACCAATTTAGGGGGGAAAGAGGATATCAAGAGTTTTAGAAAATGGGCAATGAGGGTTAAAAGTTTAACTTTTTGGGTGAAACGTCCAAAACCCAAAACGCTCCGGGGGTTAGGGCTAATAAAACCAGTTCGATTTGCCCCCTAATATGTTTAAAGAGAAATAACTTGAAACTTTTTCAGAAGTAATTTTAAAAAAAAAAGAAAAAAAATTGAATCACAAAAGAAAAGTTCGTTATATAGAAAATGCCCTTCGCTATAGAGAGGTTATTTTAAGAAAAAAAAATCGGGAAATGTTCGTTTCCAGGTTCGCTATATGAAAAATTCGCAATATAGAGGTTCGAAATAGAGACTCGACTGTATCTTTTCCTTTTAAAGGATCATATATTAATTTATATTTCTTAATTATTGATCCACTTTTCACATATAGCTAGAAAATGGGGAGGGATACGTATTATGAATCATTTGCACGAATTAATTTAGTAAACGATCCCTCAGTCTCTAATGATCGGAGTTTAATGAAATTTAGAGCATAAGCTATTTGGATTATTTTCCTTTCAGTTTAGTAAGCAATCGTGCTGGGAAAGTAGCCTATTTATTTTAATTAATCCTGATTTTAAGTTAACTACTTAATCTATTAAAGTCCTAATTTAATTATTTTTTAAAATACTAAAAAAGCTTCAATTTTTCCAGCTGTGAGGCAAACTGTAAAAGTAGTAAAGATGCCTTTCTTTTTAAAATGAGTGTGTATTTTCATCTCAGAAATTATTAAAGAGAGTCTTATATATCAAAAAAAAATTTTTTTCACAAAAAAAACATTAATTAATTCAAATTAAATATTTTATTTTATACAAAAAAAAAAAAGGGTCATTAATTATTTTATCTGAATAAAAAAATTTTAAAGACGAATTAAAAAAATTTTTGATGGCGTCTTGTTAATCTTGCTGTGTTTTTTTTATTGTATATAAAAAGCTCTTTTTTAAAATTTAATTTTAAAGCAAAATTTGGCTGTTTACTTTTTTTTCATTTCCTAGATAAGTAAGTTTGAAAAGATTTTGATTTTATTTATTTGGATAACAAAGATTTAGTGGCAAAACTGTTTTCTTTGTGAATATGTTATTTTAATAGAAAACATAATAATTTAATACAACCAATATGGGTTTTTTCGTAACATCTTATGAGCGATTTGGAAAGTAATATATTTAGAAGAACAATATATATACATATTAATATATACCAAAGTTATAAATATAACAGGTGTCGGAAGAACGATCTTGTAAATGATCTTGTCGAGAAAATGTAAACATGTCTTATAATCAAAAATAGTTTTATAAGTTTATTTTACTACCTTCGGATGAGTGTGTGCGCTTATGAATAATATAACTCGCGAAATGCCAAATTGAGGAGGGACAAAAATATTTATTTCTTATTTTGTGTGTGAGTTAACAAAACTACATTTATTACATTATACCCAATGCAATGCGATTCCCGGAACTTTATTAATATGAAAAATATTATGAGACTTGAAATGCATTGCTTTAACGCTATTTTTACAAGGCATTTAAAATACCATAGTTTTTACTTAAATGTTGTTTAAAAGTAAACATATTGTTTTCAATTTTACGATAAATCACCAAAATTTTTCTTTTCACTAAAAAATGTTTACAATAAAAAAAGTTGTTAATTATATATTTACCACATATCTCACATCTTGTCTTTTTTCTAATTATTTCCTCCTTTATTTTTTTTTTGTTGTTGTTAAGTATGGATTTTGCGATTGTATGAACTCTTTAAAGATATCGGTATCTATAAATATAACTACGGGAAAACCAAAAATTTAATTTTTTTTTTTTAAAAGGGGACTGTAACCCAAAAAGGTTTGCGGAAAAGAAAAATTCCCTTTTAAAACGTGAACAGATAGGTGATTTAGTGACAAAATAGATATTCCAATAAACCTAGAAGAGTTTAGAGTGATTTATTTGAAGAGATATTTCTAAGAGCCTCTAAAACATATTCAGAACCAAGTAAGGACAACTCATTGGGGAAAAGTTAGGGACAAGAGATTGACGTATTACTCTCATTCACTTCATGGTTTTATGAGAACGAAATTTAAATTCTGCGTTATGTGCTTGTGTAAACTTTGATTTTTTTAATGGTTATGGTGTTGATTTTACCCCTATATATATATGAAAAAGGAAATATAATCCCGAACAAATTCGATTTCAACTTGTTATTTCTCCCGAAAGACCTACACAATATTTCCGGGAAAACAAAAGGGGGAATGAAAAAATTTAAATAAATATTTTGAAGGAAAAGTTTAAAAATGGCCGTTAACAATTAAAAATTTTTTTCTTGCCCAACATTGTTATTAAGAAATCTAAGTATTCCTTTTTGATAATGTGTATCAGTATATTATTACCCGGGTTTTTAACCCGCAATACCAATTTGGGGCCCCAAAGAGCCTTTTAAGAGCCCTTTTCGGTGCCCATTGCTCGAAAAATTCACTTCCAAGAACAATATATTAAAATTTTTGGGCAAAAAGTCAAAAGTTTTAATTTTTTCTTTTTTGTCTATGTCGCAAAGGGGAAGGGTATTCTTTTTCTATTTGCAACAATTAAGGTTAGTGATAACAAACAGTGAAGTTGTGACAGTTTTATATGAGTGGAACTAATTTGTGTAACTATCTTTCATATCTTGTAAGCGAAAAATATATGAAGAAAATGTATCATTTCAAGACGTTTGGGAGGTTGACTATTTTGTAGTGAAAAACAAACATGGATGAGTAATTGTTTGATTTGATATTCCCTATTTAACCCCCCTTTATTCTCAGGTTGCGGCCCACGTGAAGTTGCTAATATATGTATGCGGCCCACCGTGAAATAGCTGACATATGTATAGAGGCCCAGCAGAAAAAAAAGTTGAGTATTCCTGTTCTAGAGTATTTGAAAGTATTATAACATATATTTCTACTGAAGATGAACTGTATAAAACAATCACAGAATTATAGTAACTCAAATATTCAGCATTTCTGCAAATGAATATTCATTATTCTTGACGATTATGTTGTTATGACTTCAAATTAGAAATTAAACAAATTCTCATTCGATAGCTAAATTATTTCATAGTATTTTCATCAAGATCATGTGTAGCATTGATCGCAGTAAAATTTCATTTAAATAAACACTTTTTTAAAAAGTGATCATGATTCACAGTTAATTTGTTAAAATTAGTTTTCAATTAAGGTATCCGACTTCGTTCGAAACCATGATTTTGCAAAAACGTATAAATGGATAATATTTATGATATTTAGTGTCACTTAGATTAGAAAATGTATGTAAAATTGTTTTAAGAATAGTATTACAGTAAAAAAATGATTTAAGTACAATATTTTGACAAAAGATGAACATAGAATGACCCATTTTCAAAATATTCTCCTTTTGTGAAAAATGCTTCGATTATAATATTTTGCCTGTCTATAGCTCAGACCTCTGTACAGAGGCTCAACTAGAATTTTTGAAATAAGAGTGGATTTATCCATGTTTTACGACAACAGAGGGGAGAAATTTTAAGGAAAAAAGCGCCGATAATTATTTTAATTGGTTGTAACTCTGAAAATAATGTGAATCTTTCAAACATCATAGTTGAGCCTCTGTACAGATGTCTGAGCTATATACAGGCAAAATATTATTATAATAGAAACATTTTTCACAAAAGAAGATCATTTTGGGAAAAAAAAAGATTATTCTAAGTTAATTTTTTGCCGAAATATTGTATTTAAATCATTTTTTGTCAAAATGTCCTTTAATGCTTTTTTTTAAATCACGGTTCCGAACGTAGTCGGATACCTTAAAGAGTTATGATTAAAAAAAATGTAAAATGTGTTTTGTCTCTTTTTTTTAGTTTGGGTA
>BMAV01021888.1:17233-36894 GCA_019973955.1 Trichonephila inaurata madagascariensis | reverse complement strand
GTTTGAGCTCTCGACAAATTTAACGTGCATCGCACCCTTACACGGCGGGTCTTTCGTGGTACTGGGATCGAACTCGTGACAAGCCAGCCACGATCCGATACCTTGACCACTAGGCTACCGCGGCCACTAGTTTTTATGGAATGACAATGAAATGAATGTTGAAGATATTTGTACAAGTAACAAAAACTATATATAACTTGAGTTTATATAATTTCAAATTATTTCGCAGCAAAAATAATTATCAATCTATGATAGAAATATTTAATAACTTTAATAATGAAAATAATCCTTTATCTTATAGCAGCCATTAGTGAGCACAAGTTAACATCATTTGAGAACAAGTTAACATCATTAAACCATGCCCAGCAAAAGATGTTTTGCTGGAATCCTTGCCAATTTATAAGAATTTAACATACTTTAAAAGTCTTGTTAGTACACTTTCTCTGGGATTTCGAAGTGAAATATTTTACGACTTTCCATGTTCTAAATTGTTTCACTACAGATCCGAGAGAAAATAAAAAAAATATTCCCAGATGCCATGGAAACTCAGTTTTTTACAAACTGTTAAAAGTTTTTAAATCGGTTAAATATTTGTACTAGTTTTATACTCGTAAATATCCCTAGAGCACATAACATTTGAAAAACGCAACTTTCTCAATTATCTTGAAAGGAAAATACTTACTTGAAGATTGGTCTAAAGTAATTTAATGACGTATTTTGTTCTTTTTGTTTTTAAATATTTTTATTTCTGTTTCTGGTTAAAATGTTTTGAATTGCAATGTTAATTACAATGTTTTAATTAGAATTTTAAAGTAAATACAAGGACATTAGAGTTTTAACCAATAGATACATATGATGCGTAATATCCATTTGAAACTGATTTTCTTAACACACAAACAAGTAATATAAAAAAAATTTTTAAGTTAATTCCTACTTAGATCAACAAAGAAAATTTTTATTTTTTTGCTACTTTTTATTAAATAGTTACAATTAATATAAATATGTATATACATATGACAGAATAACAACAAAGTGGAAATTAATTTTTATTAACTATCATTAACGTATCGTATTGTTATCCAAAACAATCGTGTATATAAAATTTCAGTTCAACTGATTGCTTTAAAACGCGAGGGAAAAAAAAGCTTTTCTAGTTTTGACACAAGTCGCCAAAATGGTCTCTAAGTCACCAAAAATGATGCCAATGGGGCTGTATTTGTAATTCTTTAAATAATTAGTTTTAATCAATTAATTTTTATTAATTATAATTAAATTATTGTATTGTCATCCAAAATATTCATGTATATTAAATTTCAGCTCAATTGAGTGCCTTAAAATGTATTTTATTAACGATTGAAGCTTCCACCAAGATAAATAAATATATAGAGAGTGTGAGCTAATAGGAATTGAAAAATTACGAATAGTGTAAGCTTAGTTGTGAATTTTCATTTATAGAGCCTAATTTTTTTTCTAATTTGTAAAATTATTTGCAAAATAATCTTAATCTGCTGTAGTTAAAAGGTTTATCTTCACATTTTTTTCTTACTCTACAAAAAAACTAAAATCTGAAAAAATTTCGAGAAATTCGAAAAAGGAATTACGTTATTTTGTGTTATTTAAAATTTATTAGTTTGCTGTTCTTTCATTAGTGGCAAGTATGGCTAACTTTTCATTTTATGCCAATATTGCTTACTTTCTGCATCTATTTGATTTGATTTTAATTTACGTCACCCTCTGCAGCAATTTGAGGTACATTTGGCAACGGACTTCATTTATGCAGGGTGGTCCTGAATTCATGGTATAAACTTTAATGGTAGATACAGGATATCGTAACAATCACTTATTGTATTGGAATGTATGGGCGCAAGTGACGCGGAGAGGCAAAAACAGGGAAAATAAAAGAAAAGAGAAATATAGTTATCGGTTGGTTACGTTGACGCTAGGGGGCAGTAGATCTTTAGCTGCCGTTAGCATGATGCATCTCAGAAGTGAAAAGCCTTATTCGCAATTGTGCTGACGTCTACGATGGGAAACCTTTCGTTTGCCGAAAAAGCAGACATGCGTTTCATGTTCGGCCGGGCAAATGGTAACGGAAGATCTCGGCTACGAATGTATCACTCGCAGTTTCCTGATCGACGAATGCTGGATCATAGAATTTTACAGCGATGTGCGCACATACCTGAATACCACGTATGGGATGTGATGGATTGGACGGGGAGGGCAAGTCTTTTGGTCACCTCGATCTCTTGATTTATCAAGCCCCGATTAATTTTTACGGGGATATTTGTAGAATCTTGTTTATGCGACTCCACTTGGCTCAAATGAGTATCTAATTCCTCCAATATCCGAAGCTGCGGCACGTGTGCGTGAAATACCTTTGAGCCAATCGCTTCACCTGCGCTGTCAAGTATGTACCGCTGAACCCAATTTTGAACAGTTATTGAAAGCAGTATATTTGTCAATGACGCTTTCAATAAACACTTTGTCTTTCCTTTCGTCTTATTTTTTGTGCCTCAATTCGCCATTTGCGCCCATACATTCCTATACAATAAATTATTGTTGCACAGTGTCCTGTACCTACCCTTAAAGTTTGTACCATGAATTCAGGATTACCCTGTATATATGATTTTGAACCACGTTGAAGTGACCTTTATGCTAGAGAAAAAACTCTCTGTGCATGATGATTATTTGCATTCAGACAGCCCAATGAATTAACGTGAATTCTACGAATTATTCCAAAACTGGTATTGAGAGACTGAATTTTAAGGATTTATGGATCTTTTTCTGCTTTCAGAATAAGTTTAAGAAATCGCTTTTCCAAAATTATTCCCCTCCCCCCTCGAAATTAGAGGATCTGTATATAAGTTGACTCCTTTACATCTACTTTAAAAAATACAAAAATTATCGGCTTATACACGGAGTATAATTTTCTGATATTTTAAGTCCATAATAATTCACTTAAAAGAGACTAGAACTTTGTAGTCAATGGATCTTAAGTTAAAGAGGCAATTACTGAAAAGTTTGTTTTCGAGATAGGGAAAAATTATAATTAAAATTCCATTAAACCTCAAATTCATAGTGTGACATTTTCTAGAAGTTTGAAGTAGGGTTAAGGGCGAATCTCGTTCTCTGTAATCAGCTGTAGAGTTCTGATGCTATAATTAAGACCATGGCTTAAAAATTATCATAATCAATTATATACACATAATTTTGTACTTAGTTAATTTGTTTTAGTAATAATGAAATTCGCATTAATCAATAAAATAAATTAGAAACTTAAGTATAGAGGCATTTTTGGAAAATATATTATTGCTTAATGATGTTAAATATGTCGCAACGATAACTCTGCCCACAAAAGGGATAAATTGAATTTATGGAGCAATTTGTAAGTTTTTGAAGAAACTTGATAAAAATCATTCCGGTAAATAACTTTCGAATCATTTTCCTCAGGAAATATCCAGTCAACTATTTCAGTTATGCTCATTGACTGAATCAGAAAGTCAATATAGATTGAAAGTATAAATTGGCAATGAAATCTGTAATGTGAGATTTGTGAGTTATATTACTTAATTGCAAACTTCACTCAGGAAAGAAATTAAACAAAAAAACGGATTTTCACCAAAATCCTTAAATTTCAGGATTTAGTCAAATTCCAATATACATTCATTGCCACAAAAATTTATGCACCCAGAAAAAATCGTCAAAAGGAAACGAAATTTTACATATATAAGTATTATTTTGATATAAATGATTAGTAAATTAAAGAAAAAGGATAATTTATTACTGAAGAATAGAAATGAACAGAAGTTTTAGTAATTTGTTGGACTCCCTCTAGCACGAATGCACGATGTGATACGAGTAGGCATTGAGGTATACAAGTTCCGTATGATATCCTGAGACATCTCGTTCCACAGTTGCTGTAAACGTGCCTCTAGTTCGACCAAACTCGTAGGCTATCCAACTTGCCATCCCGAATGATCCCAGATATGCTCGATTGGTGACAAGTCTAGAAATCGAGCAGGCCAGGAAAAGGTGGTAGTGTGGTGAAAGCAGTCTTGTGATACCATTGCTGTGTGTGACTGAGCATTGTTTTTGAAAAAATGGTTCATGTGTGCCCTTCCATGAGTGGCAACACATGTGGCCGAAGGATGTCATGGTGGTACCACTGGACTGTCATTGTGTCTTGGATCAATATTAGGGGTGACCGTGTATCGTAACCAATGACACCCCATACCATTGCACCAGCTGTGGAAGGGGTGTGCCGCTGTAAGGTAAAGGCAGGATTGAGGTGTTCACCACAGGGCCTCCACACTCAAACGCGATTGTCAGAACTGCTCACGTTGAATCTAAATTCGTCGCAGCAGACAATTTGATTCCATTTCGTTGCAGTCAAATCTCCTCGTGCGTGACACCACTCCCAATGGAGGCGTCGTTGGGTGGATGTCATTGGCAGCAAACGTAATGGGCCCTGCGATACCAGATGTCCTTAAGCCAGGTACCTTTCGATGGTTCGGGAAGACACAAGGGCCTGTCGTGAAGGTGCTGCCTGTGTCTGGATAGCGGCCAATGAGGCAGTTGGTTCTACGCGTGCTTGTCGTATGATGTGACGGTCGTCTCGATGACTACTCTGTCGAGGGTGACCTGAGCCTCGTCGCCGTGTAAATGATGCCTCTTCTGCCCACTGGTCCCAACACCTCCTCCCAGTCAAATTAAAGCGGCTTTCGTGACGAGCTACTCGCCGAGATGGCCATCCAACTTCCATCATCTCGATGATTCTTCCCCTCTTGAACACTAACAGCTGCTCATATTGTCTTCGATGGCGGCGTAACGACATATCTACCTCAAGTTTTCCTTTACAACAGATTAAGTACACTCAAACAATCTCTGTTTACCTGTTTTATACTCCAAGGAGAACGAAGTTCAACGCTCTCTAGTGGCATTACGCAATGCGCAATCATTAATGCACAATGCGCAATTTCTAATCATTTGCATATCTACCTGACATGTACCTTAAAGCCAAGTTTCGTTACGATCCCACAACTATTTCTTGGTGCACAAGTTTTTATGGTAATGAGTATATTTAGATGCTTAATGGCATACTCCAGTCGAAAATGTAGCTTAAATCTCTCTCAAGATTCCTGAATAAGCTCAAAATTAATCGAAATATGCAATAAAAATATTGAAAAATGTGATTCGTAACAATGAGTTTTCTGAAATTCACTTTCCCAAGATGCTGCTAAGGAATAGAAATTATGCAAGTATATTACGCGAAATTATTTAAACTCAAATGCATGAAAAGCCACTCAAAATGTTATGTTTTATAATCAGCTACCATGGAGTTTTGAAAAATTCTCCTTTAATAGCATGGAAGTGGTTCTGATTCCTAAAAATGCATTCTTTATATTTAACTAATGAACATTCCTTCGATTAAATGAGTGCTTGTTAATCGCAGCTTTCAAAGTTACACAAGGCTAATGGTGACATACCTTATTCCTTTGAACTTCAGTCACGTGATAAGGACGTGAGACCTGATCTCCTATGAAAATTACCACGGCGACGTGAGGACTTTGAGGCTCAATAAATTTAACGTGCATTATACTCCTCTACACGACAAGTATTCAGTGCCGCTAAAACTGAAATTCACAACTACTGAATGCCAGCCACTTGTTCACCTACGATCAATTATCTTCGCGACTACAACATTCCTTTAATAAAAAGCTGTGAATGGAAAACAAAAGACTTGTTATTTTTATAAAGCTAATAAGATGGCCTATAAAATAAAATCATAAAAAAACTTGTCATTTTTTTTAAAAAAATAATCTTGATTTTAAGGTTGTCGGATACCTTAATTTAAGAATTTTAGCGGCCGATAGTAAGGATTTCTTTAAGCTTTGCACTTCAAATATTTCAAGGGAAAACCATTTTGATGTTTATCGTTGTTAACACGCCTATCAGGCTCTTACATTGCATTTTTATCTGCCAGGATGCTTTTTCTCTTGTACTATGTGTCACTGTGTCACGAGGTTTATTTATCGTGATCCTGAAAAGTAGTTGTTCTTATCGTGTCCTCTTAACGGAAGAATGATGATAATAAATGAAGAACGTGTGAAAGGTTACCGCTTCTTGCCGTGTTAGTGATTCGTTCATGAATCATTATTTCGATCGGAAGTCTGATTCTGAGAAGAGTGGCTGAAGTCAAATTTAGAGTAAGCACTTTCATTGAAGAAACTTTCAAGAATATTGTTACGAATTTTGTGTAAAATAGTGTAAATAATTTATATTTGGGATGTGTAATATTTATATTACTCTATGTTTTGTTTATTTTATGTTAAAATTGTAATATTTACAAGCAACACCATCCCTTATGTTATAATGGTGATTAAATGGGAACTTGGCGAAATCTTGGAGATAGAGACAAGTTGGCATTACTTTTGGTGATCAAGTTGGCGCCTTTGGTGACCGTTGTGACAACTTGGCGATCCCGTTGGCGACCATTTTGGGTGAATTTGGGACTCTCTGGATTCTTCTAGAAATTAATGGAGAAATATACTAATTTCAAGACCTACGACGCAAGCGGATCTTTTTCGAATTATCTGCTAGGTTTATAAATAGAGAAATGCTCACCGAAAGTCAGTCAGTCTGCTTTAACTAGCAATCAATTAGTACTGCTTTGACTGTTGAGGCGATTAGTGATTTCCTCGGCTGTTGAACGAGCAATTGCTTGTAAATAATCTTTTACATACGTGTATTTTAAACACTGATAATTATGTTTGATTGCTGTTGAAGGTGTGAAGACCTTCTGAGATTTATTCTGCAAATATTTCTGTTGAATCCCGTATTTAAAGAATTGTTTCTCGACAGTAAATTCTCCTCGCTCTTAAGAACCATTTTGTTCTTTGCGACTGATTTGCATAAAGTCGTCGAGCCCCGATCAACGTACAACAGTGCTTCTCAAACTTTCTATACTTGCGACCAAATTTTTAATCATAATTTCATGTATTGAATTCAATAATAATATACTTTGACGTAAAGCTACAATACGACTTTAATTATAAACAGTACAAATTATCAAGATAAGTATTAAATTTTGCATATAATTTTATGACACATTCCCATAGAATCACTGGTAATTATTAAACTTGTTCTAACCTTAGCTCTGTTAAATTAATTATGAAACACATTCTGCTGTACTGATACATTTATAAGTGTATTATATCAGTGTAAAAATCTGTATTTTATGATGTCAGAATGTATTTTATTTTGCTTCCTTTCAGTAAATTATTAATTTTTTATGAATAATCTTTTCTTTTTAACTCTTCGATATACTCGCGACCCCCTTGTAGGGCTGTCACGCCCCCTAGGGGCGCACCCCACAGTTTAAGAAACACTGACGTACAATATTGATAATCTACGGATATTAAGAAATATAAAAGTATTCTTACAAAATGAATCAAATACAGAAATTCAGAGGAAATGTGTGACGCAACATAAGAAGGATTGATGCTTTTTAAATGATTCTAGGTTCAAAAGTCATCACGTTGTTTGGAGAGTGGTATATGCTGCTTTAGATATCCTCTTCGTTAATTGTTTCAAAATCCCAGTTACACTTTCTGTCTTAAATAGACCTCGTGTTGCAACGAGATGTTATATTAAAAAATATTTAATCAATCAATCAAGCATATTTAAATGTAAGCGAAAAAGCAAAGAGACTTGCAATTTCTCTTTCCAAGGTTTGGCAACAGCGTTAGTATCCAGGGCTAAATAAGGAATCGTCCGCAACCCTTCTTTACAAAGTATCGCTCGTCTTCCCTCGTAGTCGTTGGGATGTATTACGCCAGTGATACTCAACCTGCGGGTCTCATGTGGCCCACTGGGATTGGCCCGATCAGAGCCATGTGACTTTCTGAGTGGCCCGGTCATGGCCCTTTGCACCAATAAATTCAATTATTTAAGAACAATGTATTAAAAATTTAGTGAGAAATTCTATCAATCAAAGAATCCCATATATCAATTTTGTTATTTATGCTTCTATTGCATTCTTCTATTCCATGTTCTTGCTATCTATTATCAGGTACGAATTGCGGGCTAACTTTTTTTATTTTTTGTAATTGCAACGCTTAATGTTAACAAATAACAGTGGAATAGCGATTATTTTATGGATGAAAATAATTTTTAGTTAACCCTCATGTCTTCCAAGAGAAAAATATCTGAAGAATATACATTGTTTAAAGAAGATTAGGATCTTGACACTATCGAAGAGAAAAATAATCATGGATCAACAGCTTGTTTGATTTTTCGTCTAAGCATGGGCGTAGCTACTACCGCATCAATGATATGGAGCTCCCAAGTTACAGGGGCCACAAGATGTGTATGCAAAAACTCGCACAATGTTAAAGAACCCCACAATAAGACTCTAAAGGAGAGAATTTGATACAGAACCCCCTCAGGATTAGCTTTGCTAGTGCGTCGAAGTACAAATCTTTCAATGGCACCTTTTTTTATGAGGATCTATTTCAAGAAGAGATGGCTTTCTTTATTAAAAAATCTTTGCAACAGCAACATAATATTGGGGGGGGGGGGCCTTGGAATAATTGATGAAAGAAAATTGAAATTGCCCCATAACATGGTAAAAAATGCATAAAACATTTTTTAGTTGAATTTGATGGAGTTTAATATATAGTTCTAAAATAAAATCCAAAATAATTGATATTTTGATCAATATTCCTTTTTAAATGTTCTTGGTCTTATAGCGTCCTCCCCCCCCATTAATACTCATGTTGCGGCCCGCGAGAAATAGTTGTTATATGTTTGCGGTCCCCGGCGGAAAAAAAGATTGAGTACCACTGTATTAGACCATTCAACACGGCAGCTCCATTGTCCCTCTGCACCAAGGAGGAAAGTGATTCCCTTTTTGTTTGAAGAAGGGGAAAAATCTTTGGAAATTAATCGTCGTAAGCAAGCGCAGTATAGTGGCAGCTGTTTATAGCGAAGCAAGATCTTCGAATGGATAGAGCGCATCAAACAGGGAAAAACTTCTTTATGTGACGATAAAAGTTTGGACAGCCCATCGATGTCATCCAGTGAGGGTCATCGTCGTTGAGGGTATAGTCATGGAAGGAATGGCTAGTACCCAGGACACACACAGGTATCACACCTTCCGCAAACGAAAACAAAATCACTGCCTTTCCGTTCACCTTGGTGCCGATCGACGATGGAGCTGCCACGTTGAACGGTGTGCTACACTCCAACGACTGCGAGGAAAGACGAAATGACACGTTGTCGAAGTGACGACGTCCCCTTATTTAGCGCTGGATACTACCACTGTTGCATAAATTTGGAAAGAGAAATTGCAAAGGTCCCTTTACTTATTAACTTACCCTCGTATAGCTCTCTAAAATTTTTTAAAAAAACTCAGAACCACCCTAGATGGTATCTTTTAAAGAAATTCCTAGGTGCTTATTGCTTAACCCTTTTGAAATATAATCAAATGTAAAATAAAGGAAATGAAAGTTTCTTCATGAATAGATGCATTGGTCTCTAACGGTGTGATGGGCTCACGCGTCTCTCTTTTCTTTAACATAACCTCTGGGTTCTTTGATGGCCAAGATTAAAGGCAACTCTTTTCCAACCAAAACCCAAGAAGCGAAATGTGAATAAGAAAGGCAAATAAGATAGCTTTTAAAAGAACAGAAGTTTCAGTAAGCAGAATGGCAATTTGGGGAAAGTTATGTTTGAAGAGATACAAGCGTGAATTGACAGCCACTCGAAAAGTAATTTGGAAAGTAAACCAGTAATACAAGGTGCATACCATTGCATGCGCGCCCAGACGTCTCCATATAGAAATCTAGTCTTAGTTGGACTAAGGTAGGACTGATTATTTGATATTAGGACTTTTAATATAATTAAAAGTGAGAGTAGGTGGATTGAATAATTATTTAGAGAAAGTGGTCTAAGTTACGCGATTCGGTTTAACTATCTTTTTGTGTGTTTGTTCATTCTAGATTCTCGCTAGTTAAATTTATCTAAATTGTTAGACATTTAAGTTTTATTCTTAATAAAGTCATATTAAGAATTTAAAATGTCTGTTACTTTAGAAAATCCCACACCTCTAGCTCACGCTGACAATCAAATATACGGTCACCAAAGGGAGGCTGTATCTCACAACGGTTAAAGTCAACTATAGCAAGATTCGTCATTGGTGATTTACACGAGTCATATTGCACCCAAAAGTCGTAAATCTTTCAATAAATTGGCTTATGGATTATTGGAAGTGGTGGCTGCTATCTTTGATTTTTAATGGAACTGAACGTCAATCACATGTACGCACAGGGCATTGAGTAGAAATTAGGAATGGAAGATTCTAAAAGAAAAATACAATTCTCTTGATTTTAGTATTGTTCAAAGTGATGAGGGCCGTTGCCAATATATCCTTGAGGAACGCTTAGCCAAATTGATGAATAAATTTAATCTCCTTCTACAAAATACCATTACATTCAGAACAAGCCTAAGAATTAGTTCTTCATTACCTTTCATTTAGTTCTGATTTCTTTTTGACATTAGATGTTCTATATGTATTTGTTATGCACATGAAGAATACTCATAAAATTTTTTGAAGTGATAAATTCTTCAGGCCTGTTTTGCGGAAGAGTGAGATTAAATGAATGTCACGTTCAGGTGTGTAACACTCATTCAGCTCTTATATTCCCACTTGTATTTATTACTCAGGATATATCAATAGGATTAACCACAAAGAAACGTATGCTATTTATATTATTGTAAGAAAATGTCAAAGGGACAAAATATTTGAGACTTCTGGATAGAGGAGATATAAAATGCCCACAGATATTGTTATGAAAATCATTTCAACGCAATTTCTTATTTTTAATTTGTTAATATCGAAAATATATTCAAGTCAAAATATTTTAAAGTTGATGGCCAATTATCTTGCTTTTCAAGCATAACAGCAGCATGCCTGGAATTTCATGAATTGTAGAATGTCTTGCATTCGTTTCATTTATCTTCTGTAAACTGTAACACACCTGCATTTTCATATTTAAAAAAAATATTCGTTACATTCTGGCATACTTAATACATACATACTTAAATAATTTTTCAAAATAGCGCAGTGAAGAAATTTTAACGGCGAAGGATAATTGAAAAATCAAGAAATTTAAGGCCAATTAAATTAATGTTTGCTTTTTATATTTCCCTGTTTTATTTATTTAAATATTCAATTATCGATTCGTATATTATTCAATGTGCATCTACTTCCTTATAATTCATTTTTATACTACATAGATAATGGATGTAACATTGAATATTACAGAAACATTTGGGTTTAATCAGTCACGTATTGAAAAATTTTGTGCCGCGAAATATAGAGTTGGACAAATAATTCTAATGGTTGCTGTTTATATTTCACCAAATAAAAGTGTAGAGAAAATTATCAAATTCCTTCACAAAAATTGAGTTGCCTACACTGAACCCGGATAGGCTCATCTGAACATGGGGATTTAAATGGGGGATTTTAATGTAAATTTTTCAAAAGACAAATCAATACCTTTACTTGATTTTTTTAAAATCAAAATTCAATTTAAATATGCCAAATGATCCAATTGAAAGCACGAGACAAAGTACGGAACAATGCTTCACGGAGATTTTTTCAAGTATTAAAATAATTTTGAATCTAAAGTATTTATAACCTATTTCAGCTACCATAAACTTATTGTTTCCTTCTTAAAATACAATTAATTCACAAATATGATTGTATACTTCGCAAAAAATATTACTTTATGAGTACAGACACATGAATAAGTAATTTTATTAAGGGGACAATACTAACATCCCTTGTTTTTTATTCATTGAACTAATTCCTGAAGTAACATTACAATATTTGAAGTTTTTACTTCTATCGTGTGGTTATAAGCACACGCACTTTTTTTTGTTCTAGTTTTGCTGCATATATGTAATTTAAATGCAACATTTAATAGACAACTGTTTTCCTAAGTGTATCAAAATATCTCAGTGGAGGGAGGATCTAACAATCTCTCAAATTAACCCAGAAAGTCTGAAAAAGATCAGCACAAATCCATTTTTTGGGAAATTGTATTCGAGCATTATAATTATAAAGCGTGTTCAGTTTAATTAAATAAATTCTCTAAGACAAAGCGTTTTAATAAGTGTTTAAGGTATCCTACTACGTTCAGAACCATGATTTTAAAAAAGGGCATAAATGTATAATTTTCATGATATTTAGTGTCACTTAGATTAGAATACATGTATAAAATTATTTTAAGGACATTATGACAAAAAGAATTATTTAAATACAATATTTTGGCAAAAAATGAACTTGGAATAACCTTTTTTCCAAATGTTCTCCTTTTGTAAAAAATGCTTCTATTGTATTAATATTTTGCCTGTATATAGCTCAGACATCTGTTCAGAAGCTCAACGATGATTTTTGAAAAATTCACATTATTTTCAGAGCTACAACCGTTTGAAATAATTATCGGCGTATTTTCTTAAAATTTCTCCCTTCTGTTTTCGTAAAACATGGATAAACCGACTTCCAAGTTATGCGTTTCAAAAATTCTAGTTAAGCCTCAGTACAGAGATCTGAGCTATATACAGGCAAAATATTAATACAATAAAAGCATTTTTTACAAAAGGAGAACATTTGGAAAAAAGGTTATTCTAAGTTCATTTTTTGTCAAAATATTGTACTTAAATAATTTTTTTTGTCATTATTTCCTTAAAACAATTTTATATACATTGTCTAATCTAAGTTGTGCTAAATATCATAAATATTATTCATTTACACGCTTTTGCAAAATCACGGTTCCGAACGTAGTCGGATACCTTAAATCTAAGAATATTTCTACAGTTATTGTAATATATCTTCAGAAAAATGAAATTTACTTTTTTTTTTAATTATTTATTTTTATGTTGAACAAGATCCTTGATCCATTAAGTTCACCCTGTTTACCAATAACAATTTTTGAAGTATCAAAGCAGGTTCTCCATTTTATAGAAAACCTATTCTCTTAAGGAAAAGTTTGACTTGAAAAATGAGAAGGAATATAAGTTTTTATGTGTAAAAAGCATGATACAGACTTTTTTTCATGTGAAGTTATGAAGAGAGCAAAGTTCGTTTACAATATATATAATTGTTTTAATTAGATTCTTTAGTTTTTGTACTCTTTCAAACAATTCCAATATTTAATCTTTGCTTGTAATCGAAAAAGAGAATAATTTTGACACCATCCTATCTGGAAGTGAGCATACTATTGATACACAGAAGACCACATCAATCATACTCTATAATTACCATAATTTGTATTAATCATTTCAACTACCTTCATCGCAAGAATTTAAGTTTTAACTCAACATATTTTTCTATATATTGGCATTTTCAGTCAAATATAACAATTAAAGTTAAAATCAGTACCAAGTATGTTGAAAAATCTAAATGGAATGGAAATTTTTCTTTCTGAAGACCCAAAAGAGATAGCTGAAAATAAAATTAAAAAAAAATGATTTTATTTGAAAGAATAATAGTAAACGAAAGACACATAGTTAGAAATTATTTGGTTCTTAAAACATCTAGTGTAACGTTTTTACTCCTTTCAGCCGTACAAAGCTTCTCCTTTGTGCAGATAAAATTACCTTCTTCTAGACCAAAATGATCTCTCAAAGAGTCTTAGAAACACTTCCCTTGACATAACAAAACCCATAAATAGATATTTTCACAAAACCTTTTCATCTAATGTTATTCTTGAAATTCTAATAGCCATACATCTCACTCTTCTTCACAGCAGATGAAAGTTCACTCTGAAGTGGAAATTTTGAGAAGAGAAAATAAATGCCGTGAGGAGAGGGCAATTCTTATAGAGACTCGATTGATATGTCAAGAAGAGCAAACGTGTGCTTGTTGATTTGTCCTAAACTAATTTTTATCTATCTATCTATCTATATATATATATATGATGAATTATAGTTTAAAAAAACACGCTTTTATATTGAATCGAACTAAAAAGTAAAAAAAATAAACTCTTAATATAAGAATAAAATGATTAACGAGAAAATTAATGTCATTGGGATAACAGCGTGGGGTACTCTATATTAATTGTTATAATTTCTTACTAGTTCTGTTCCGAATGCTAAGTTAGTGTAAAAATGTAATACAAATCACCCCACTCTCTAACCACAATGACATTAATTTTCTCGTTAATCATTTTATTCTTATATTAAGAATTATTTTTTTACTTTTTCGTTCGATTCACTATAAAAGAGTGTTTTTTAGTCCTTTTAAACTATAATTTATTTTTTATTTTTTAGTTCGATCTACAATAAAAGCCTGTTTTTTTTTTAGTTTTTAAAATTATCATTAATATTCTTTGTTGAATTTATCCTTGAGTTTCACATTTGGAACTGGAATTATGTGGCTGTTGGAATTAGTCTTGCTCTTCAATGGATATTAATTAATGGGTCTGAAGGGTATTCTTCTCTCCGTTTACGGAGCCTCGTATGAGTCTCATATCATTATATTTCACAGATTCCGTCTCTATATATATAGGGGTCCAACTAATAAAAGTGTGTTAAGAAGAAATATTAAATGTCAGTCGTATTATATCACCTTTTAAACGTATTGCTATAATGTTAATCCGTATCATCATTTCTAAACATATTGCTTTCTAAGAATAAAAAATATATATTTAGCAGTTATAACATCAATTTATCACCTTTTAAACGTATTGCTATAATGTTTATTCATCACTTCTAAACGTATTGCTTTATAAAAATGAAAAATATTTAGCAGTTAGAACATAAATTAATTTTATTCACATGCACGAGTCCTTTTTCCTCTCTCACATAAAGAACACTTTTTTTTTTGTATTAATATAACAAGCATTTAATTTTTAGGGTTGCACCTTTTTAAGAGGTAGGGTCTTTTAGTCGCCAAATCTGGAAACGATATAATAAATTAGTCGCCAAATCTAGAAATCCTTAAAAGCGTTATTTTTGATGGGCCTAATAAGGACAATGGAACAAATTTTGAAATTATTGTATTGTCATCGGTCCTTGACAAGTGTGAAAAATTTCGAATTAATCTGACTTTTTGAAGTGGGTAAAATTCGAATCCAAAGATTCCATTACATACAAGTGAAACTTATAAAAGCGCGTTAAAAATGGATGTTTGTATACATGACCTCGCTTCACTCCAACACCGTTCAACGGATCCCTATGAAAATTGTCATGGATATGTATTGTTTTTGTCGAGAAGGTTTTTGTGCTACCCTCTTTGTTCCAGCTCCCCACCAGATGGCACTACAGCATACCAACTTCTGCACCATTCAATCAATCACCAAGTTGTGAACAGGGTCGCTAAAAATGATGCCAACTGGGCTTTATAACCAACATTTCCTATGTTTCCATTGAATTGCCATTATAATGTAAGGAACGGCGTTGCTTGCGAATATTACCATTTTGACATAAAATAAATACAAAAGAAAGTAATATTAACGTATTACACGTCCAGATATAAATTATTTGCACTATTTTAAGCGTTCATTACACAAAATTTGTAACAATATGTTACTTTTGCTGAGTAGAGATCCTTTTAGGAAGGTGTTTCAAAAATCAATCCGCAAGGGAGTTATGGGGGCGTTATAAATTAAAAAAAAAACTTTCTTATCAGCTATTAGACCTACACACTTAAAATTAAACTAATATGTTTTTTTCCAGCTGAGATATGCAAAAAGTTTTTTTTCTCTTTGTATTCAAAATTTGCAATTCACGTAAAATGAACTCATTAAAAACTTCTTTATCCTTCAAACTGTTTTATTTAATTTTTCAATTCACCCGTGCGAAGAACGGGTACATCAGCTAGTAGATTTATATACCGTTAAGTACGGCGTATAACGCGCATCGCCCTATAACGCACACCTATACTTTCAAGCTGCAATTTTAAACTTTTTTCGTATGTTTGTCGTATAACGCGCTCCCCCTTTTCTTACGAAGAAACCTGAAATGTACGTGCGTGTACTATTATGTTTTAAAATCATTTCTTCAAAATATTATTCCAAGTTTCTGAAAAAAATAGTGTTTTTCTGGAACTACAACTCTTTAATTTCGTAAGAAATGTCATTTCTTTTAAATCAACAGTATTTCGATATATGTAGAAGTCTAATTTTTTTTACTATGCTCGTCTTTTTTATTTTTAAATCTTTCCTTTTTATACCCAGTGTATAATGCTCACCCGTAAATTTCGATCTAATTTTTTGTGTTAAAAGTGAACGTTATACTCCGGTTTTTACGGTTAGTAAATTTTGTAAGTATTGGTTGTAGAGGTAACAGAGCAATTTAATAAAATTAACTCTGGCTTTAATATCATGCTATTCAATATTTTCCTCACTGTATTACAATATGTTGTGACGGAGCTTTATCGGAATTACTTATACTAATCCTCTTGGGATTTTCTTTGGGGCTAGAATGGCAATTCTTTCCAACCAACCCAAGAAGAGAAGGTGTTTATGCAAATTAGGAATCATACATATTGGAATGTTAGCATTCACGAGGATCGCTAAGTGAAGCTCTGAGCGCTAATTGGAGAAGTAATGCTAGAAGTGAAGTGAAATAAAGTTTAGGAAGAGCGTCTTAATTTTGTGAGTCGGTCTAGCAGTGCTACTAAAGATAAGCAAATGTGGATCCGAGACCAAAGGAGTATTGTATTAGCCCGTGCAAGTTAGATGGAAAGATAAATTGATGTTGTACGGACCGTAGCTGTTTGCCCAGGAAATAGTGGTACGCTTATTCATTTAAACTTTAAGGATAGGGTGGATACTATTGATAGAAATTAATCTATAAAGATAGATTTAGAGGTTAATTGCGTTATTTATCAGTAATATCTTTTGCGTCGTTTCACTCAGGATCATTATCCTCCTAGACTAGTATTGTTGTTGTATTGTATATAAATTAAGATTGTGACGGGCTCACGCGTCTTTTCTGTAACATAACCTCTGGGTTCTTTGACGGCCAAGATTAATGGCAAATATTTTCCAACCCAAATTCAAGAAGTGAAGTGCAATTGTAAATGCAAATAAGATAGCCTTTAAAAGAACAGAAGTTTTAGTAAGCCAGATGGCAATTTAGAGAAAGTTATGTTTAGAGGAGATAGAAGTATAAATTGACGGCCTACCAAAGATTAACAGATTTCTAGCCATTACTACAAGGTGCATACTATTGCACGCGTGTCTAAAAGTCTCTCTGAAAGTGATTGAACCGTAGCTTGATTCAAGGTAGGACTGATTATTTGATATTAGAACTTGTAATATTATCAGAATTGAAAGTAGGTGGATAATATAATTATTTAGATAAGTGATCCAAGTTACGCGATCAGGTTTAGCTACAGCTGCGTGTTTGGTTTATTCTCCCTTAATATAAGTTTATCCAATTTATTAGAAATTTAAGTAAAACTCTTAATAAAGTCATATTAAGAATTTTAAAATGTCGATTCATTTCGAGAATCCCACACCTCTAATTCACGCTGACAATCAAAGATATGGTCGCCATAGAACGACCATATCACAAGATCATAATAAACTATTTTTACTATGGTAAAATTCAGTGGTTCCTCTTTCGTTTCCACAGACATAGGTAGCGAGGATAGTGGAGAGAGTGTATCCCTATCGATGGGGATACTACAATGTTTGATAGATATACAATATTTTTGAAAGTTAAACTTTTGCCCTTGAGTTTTTTTAAATTAAAGAATAATGATATGTATAATAGCGGGGCTAAGATTTAAAAGAATGTAATGAAAAAATAATACATATCACAAGATAAAATAAAAATAAATTTAAGTGATTACAAAAAGATAATGAAAATCTATTTCAGAGACAAAGGTCTTCGCATGAAAGACCGCAATCACACAATTCGCCTCCTCATTATCACAACAAAAAGAACTGAAGGAAAAACGTTATTGGTCCACTTCACGGCTTAGTAAAATCCCATGCGAGATCATTAAGTTAAAGACTTTATTTCCTATCTGATGAATTACTTCCATGATTTAATTTTTTTAAAAAATCCATTCAGTTGTATCTACTTGAAGCTGTGAATGAATCGCGGTAAAAAGGCTTAAATTCAGATGATTCTGTCACTGATGAATGAAAAAAGGTTATTTCATTTAAGATTAAAAGACTGATTTAAATATAAATTAAACTTTTGGCACACATCCTGAAGGGGAAATGAAAAACTCAGATCTAATACGGAATGAAAAATTAATTTACGTTTGAATTTGGAGGTTTCCTTTTTGTTAATTGTAAGATATACAGTGGACCACAAAAGTGTTCGTGCACTTGTAATTTTCAATAAAATTTAATGTTTTCGACTAATAAAAATTAATACATTGGAAGTGGAATTTTTTTATGATATCTGCAACTTGTTCTTAATGGAATGACATAGTCAATTTTTTTAGAAATAGTATAGCTGTTTTTTTTAAAAAATTAATTATCAAAAAGATACTAAAAAATTACGCCACAAAAGTCTTCGTACACTTAACTAAAATCTCAACTAAGCTTCAAATATTGCATTTCTTTCTTAATTTAGTACTTAGTAGGATATCTTTTAGTGTCCACAATAAATTTTAAACGTCTTGGTATAGATTTAATCAGTTTTTTTGTGATTTCGACATCGATTTTCCTCCATTCTTCTGTGACTATTGTTTTTACTTCACATTATGTGTTTATAAGTCCTGTTTTCTTTTTTTACATCAAAATCTCACCAAATATGTTCTACTGGGCTAAATAAAGTGATTGAGGAGATCTTTTAAGAATTTGGGACAGTTATAGAGACACCAGTGGTGTACATTAAGAGTAGTGCTCTTGGCGTCATTATCCTGTTAAAAAATGAAGTCCTCTCCAATGTCCATATATATATATATTGGGCGGATAATTTAAAAGTTCCCTTTAAAATATTAAAATAAAGCTCATGCTTCACAATACCATATAAAAATACTGAATTACTTGATTCTAAAGCCAATTTAAACCTCCACCCAAGATCGCCTCTACTTCCATTCTAAAGCATCGTGGTGGAGGAGTTCTTATTCCACATAAATTCATGAGATTAAATTCCTCATTTTTTCATTTACAAGCTGTTATAGGCCCATCGGAACAAAAAATGTTGAATTTTCTGTCATACCAATCAATTTACTCTCAATTTTGAATTTTTTGAAACTTAATCCCAAAAATCTAGTAGGATCAATAAACCATGGAGGTGGATATGTTCTGGCGTGAGGGTGTAAATCGGCCTCAGAATTAGATAATTTGGTATTTTTTGATGGTATTGTAAATCATGAGCTCTGTTTAAGTATTTTAAAGAGAAATTTTAAATTATCCACCCAAAATGTGAATATTGGAGACGACTTCATTTTTTAACAGGATAATGACGCCAAGCGCACTGCTCTCAATGTACGCCACTGGTGTCTCTATAATTGTCCCCAAATTCTGAAAACACCTCCTCAACCACTTTATTTAGCCCAGTAGAATATATTTGATGGGATTTTGATGTAAAAAAAAGGAAACGTCATATAAACACATAATGTGGAGTAAAAACAATAATCACAGAAGAATGGAGGAAAATAGATGTAGAAATTAAAAAAAAAA